>VWYK01038420.1:526901-558040 GCA_013399775.1 Semnornis frantzii | reverse complement strand
CTGCCCAGGGAGGCCGTGGAGTCCTCATCACTGTAGGTGTGCAAAATCATGTGGACATGGCACCCTGGGTTGTGGTTTAGTGCCCACGGAGGTGCAGAGGTCTTTTCCAAGTGAGATGATTCTGTCATTATATTCAGATGGAACCTCCTGGGTTGCAGTTTGTGCTGTTGCCTCTTGTCCTGTCACTGGGCACCACTGAAAAGACTCTGGCCCCATCCTCTTGACCCTTTTGCTTTAGATATTGGTAAGCATGGAGAAGCTCTCTGTGTCTCAAGCTGTTGTGTTGAGCTCTGAGGACAGGCATTGGTGTGGAGGTTTCTAATTTAGCTGTTTGGGAAACGGAGGAGAGAAGCAGTGTTGTGTAATTATGCTAGAAGAGCTCCAGTCAGTCAGAGGTGTACTCTGCTATTGTGTAATTGTCTGCTCCCAGTATTAGGTTCTTGTCTGCGTGGGCTGGGTACTTCTGGTCCTCTAAAACAAAATGATATCTTCTTCTTCTTACTAAAGGTCAGCTTTGCTGTGCCCTCCTGCTGGGCATGATTATGATGAATGCCTTACCTATCTTAATCAGCCCTGAATTAAACATCTTCTGTCAGTTCAGCATGAGGCAACTTCCCAGCAGCTTTGCTTTCTGTTACGTTATAGTTTTGAAGTGTGGAAATGCCTGTCGAGAGGCAGTTGAACATTAATTCTCTCCTTCTCTCTCTTTCAACATCGCCTGCAAAGTCAGTTACAAAACTAATTAGCTAACATTAATATGTGCACTGCTCTAGGGGCTTAAAAACTTAATTTTCAGTGATGATGAAAGTGTCAGAGAAAATTGTTTGTTTGTTGCCTTACACGGTAGTTAATGTAATTGTAGCTAAACGCTCTAAATCACTTCTTTTTGAGACAATGGAGCTCAGCTTCCTGCCTCCTGCCTGCCCAGGATGTGTATTGCCTTGCCCCTGCCCCTTTTGGCCTGGTAGGCAACTCTGGTCTGCTCCCCTTTCCCCAAGGTCATCAAGTAACTGACACAAGGCAAAGGTCCCCAGCCCAGGACACTGTCACTGACACAAGGCAAAGGTCCCCAGCCCAGGACACAGTCACTGACACGAGGCAAAGGTCCCCGGCCCAGGACACAGTCACTGACACAAGGCAAAGGTCCCCAGCCCAGGACACAGTCACTGACACGAGGCAGAGGTCCCCAGCCCAGGACACAGTCACTGACACGAGGCAGAGGTCCCCAGCCCAGGACACAGTCACTGACACGAGGCAGAGGTCCCCGGCCCAGGACACAGTCACTGACACGAGGCAAAGGTTCCCAGCCCAGGACACAGTCACTGACACGAGCCAGAGGTCCCCAACCCAGGACACAAGTGTTGCTTCCAAGTCATGTACAGGGGTGCCTGAGGACCCATGAGTGCTGGCCCCATCCAACTGCCAGGAAGGGCACCTTCTGCAGAGGCCCCTGGCAGCCCAGGAGGGCAGTGCCCCTTTGCCAGGCTGGCTGGCAGCAGCCTGCAAGCTGTGGCGCTGGCAGACGTCATTACAGGAGAGCTCTGGGATGAGTTCTCCAGACAGTTTTAAGTCAGTCATGCTTGAAGTAGGTAGTTGGCACTTTATGTGCATACACAAATACATATCTGTGCACAAGTACCACGAGCTGCCTGCTGAATTCAGATGAAGCACTTAGAGCAGCCCAGGATCTGCAGAAACAAGCTCAAAATGCCTGCCTAAGAGTTCAGCCACTCTACCCAGCATGGTCTGGATGCATAGGAGTGCTCTTCAGCCTCTGACCCCAACAAAATCACTGTGACTTCAGTTAGCAAGCAGCCAATAAGCTTTGCTGGGAGGATTTTGTTGCCTTTGCTTGGGGTGCACAGCAAGACCTTGAGGTGTTTGATTAGGTTGTGTGTTCTGTGCTCCTTGGAGGATCATGGAAGAGGACTAACTTTGCAGAACTGATGCTCTCTAAAAGACTGGTCAGAAAGAAGGAGATGTCTTTGTTCTACTCCAAAAGATTTCTTTTTTCCTTTAAATATCTTGAACCTTTTTTACTCTGATTGTTTCCTTATCTTTTTTCTCTCTGCTCTCTCCTTGGGACTGGAGCTGTTGCTTTCTTTAGCCTTGCTGCTGGTTTTGAGGTCTGTGGGTTTTGGCCCGTTGGACCAGGTTATCTTTACAATATAGACTGTGCAGTGGTCCAAAACACAGAGCTGATTTCATAGTCTGCTGTCTGGCTGTGGACACCATGGAGGACATAGCTGGTGGCTTTGGTTGTTCATAAGAGTGAAGCTTGGTGTTTGTCCATGGTGATAGAGAAGTACAGCAGCAGAGAACCTGAACGTAGCCCTAAGCTGTGCAGTGCCATCCCACATTCCTTGCAGCCTCGAAGGCTGTAATGTGGATCTTCAAAGGATGACCTTTAGCTGTACTTGTCTCATCAAAGCAAGGGAAGGTGGTGCTTGCTCTGCTGAAGCACCTTCAGCAAAAGTTCTTCCAAAACCAAACTGTTATCTCCTGAGGATGCCCAGAGGAGCTCTACTTCTGAAAACAACAACCCTGAGTCCAGAAGGCTCTGAATTTCAGAAGTGCTTTGAAGGATTAGATCTACAAACTCCCTGCAAAGCAAACCTGTTGGTGAGACTGTTGCTCACTTCTGGCTCCCCTGGTGAAGCTCACCCCCGTGAGCCACAGACTGGTGTCTGCTGCCAGGCACTCCTGCTGTGATACCCACCTCAGTATGTCCTCCCTGCTTTGTCCTTGTCTTGTCAGACCCTGCCTGCTTCCCTTTACCTTCAAATGGAAGCTCATCCATGCCCCTCTTTCACTTTGCACACCCCTGGCTTTTTTCCTCCTTGAGTTTTTCCTTTTCCCCTCTGTTGGAGTGGAGATGAAGTGCTCCTGCTGAAGCTGGGCTTTATGTTGAGCTCTCGAGAGCTGCTGGAGTTGGCTCTGTGTGAAGGCACTCTTCATAATGGCTGTGATACTTCTGCTGAGCTCTGGCTGGCATCTGTCTGGACTCCTCCAAAGCCTTTGACTCAGTCCCCCACTGCATTGCTCGCTGTAATTTGGGAAGCTTTGGATTTGATGGGTGGACTCTTCGATGGATAAGGAATTGGTTGTGTGGTCTCAGCCGGAGGGTAGTGGTCAACAGCGCAAGGCCCAGATGGAGATCAGTGACAGTGGGGCTGTGAGCAGCCTGCTCCAGGTGTAGATGTCCCTGCTGGCTGCAGGCTAGTTAGGCTGGATGACTTTTAAAGGTCCCTTCTGCCACAAGCTGCTCTGTGATTCTATGATGAGCAAATAAAATCCCCACCACGTGGCTCTCTTTCAGACCCCAGCACTGTGTCGCAATGGAAAATATCAGACCCCCAAAAGGTCCCGTGGCCTTCAGCTCATAAAAGAGACTCTGCAGGGGGCAGTTGCTGAGATGGATGGGGTCAGCCTGGTTACAGAGAGACTGGTGACTGCTTTATTATCAGGAATAAACCGTGGGGCCCTTCCTTGTCACGAGCACAGCATAGGTTATATTAGTCAATTAACCTGCTCACCCCAACCGCTGTTTTTCTTCGGTGCGAGAGCAGCTGCTACTGCATGAAAAGTTTCTCCCTGGCTCCTCTGGTGGTTTTTCTCCCATCAGTAACACACTTTTCATTTTGGATTATCCATTGCTCAAGACATATGAATCTCAACAATCATGGGGGTGAAACTGCTGCATTTCTGTACCAGATCTGCAGCTCAGGGCCTGGCTGCTCTGAGATGAATCCAGCATACTGTTAGAAAAGATCTTGGGTGATCATCCAGTCCAACCCCCCCTGCCAAAGCAGGACACCCAGAGCAGGTTGGCCAACATCACCATGTCCAGGCAGGTTTGGAATCTCTCCAGAGAAAGAGACTCCACAACCTCTGGACGGCCTGCTCCAGGGCTCCAGCACCCTCACAGCAAACGAGTTTCTCATGTTCAAGTGGAACCTTCTAAGCCCGCTGCCCCTTGTCCTGTCACTGAGCACCACTGACAAGAGTCTGACCCCATCCTCTTGGCCAAGCATTGGGAGAATCTCTTCTCAGTTTGCTCTAAACAGCCCCAGGGCTCTCAGCCTTTCCTCCTCACAGAGCTGCTCCGGGCCCCCCCAGCATCCTTGTAGCTTCTGTTGGACTATTCCAGCAGTTCCCTGTCGCTCTTGAACGGGGAAGCCCTGAACTGGACGCAGTACTCTAGGTGTGCCCTCCCTAGGGCAGAGAGGAGGGGGAGGAAAACCTTCCTGGACCTGCTGGCCACACTGCTCTTACTGCACCCCAGGATGCCCTTGGCCTTGGCCACAAGAGCACATTGCTGGCTCACGGTGAAGTTGTCCAGCAGCTCACCCCTCACCTGTAGTGGTGCAGAAGTTGTTCCCCTCCAGGTGCAGGACCCTGCCCTTGCCCTCGTTGAAGTTCATGAGGTTCCTGAGCTCCCTGCTCTCCTCCACTGTACACTGTTGAGTTTGTTTATTGTCAGGTTCTCACTGTGTCTGGTTTCACCCACACCTGCAGATGTGGGTTCAACATTCCCCATTCTGCACTTCCTCTACGTTCAGATTTTTTTCAGATGAACCTTTTTTGCTGATAGTAGAAAAAAAAAAAGGCAGAAAAACCAAAAAAGCAAAGTTGTGCAGGTCCTGCCAGCCTGCAGTTATTTAAATATTAAAAGCTGTTGGTGTGTTCCAGTCCACACTTCTGGGTGTGCTTTGTTGTGAGCCTTTTCAGCCCTAAGTGATTTAAAATACTCCCAGGCTGTTAATTGTATGATCTGGAAACCAGAAGCTGCTTGGGAGGGTGGTGAGGTTCGTTATGCTAAACCTCTGCATGCTGAGGGAGGGTGAGCCAGGTTCTGGCTATCTTGATGTTAAGTGCTGCTGATTTCTGATGACACACTCAGCGTCTTGGCTGGGGATATACCACAGCTTCTCCTTCACAGCACAGCTAAACCTTTTAATTAAAGTTTTGACACACCAAACAAGTGCTGGAGGTTATGGACATGCACAGATTAAGCAGGCACGGTGCCTGCCTTGGGAGGGACGAGTGACATTCCGGCACAGAACTATTGCTCCTTGCATCTTTGGGGCAAAGTTTGTGTCACAGTGATGTTAGGAGGAGGCTGCTCTGCCTTACTCTGTGCTTTTACCTGGTTTGGCCACTGCGACGCTGCCTTTGGGACGAGGATGAAAGCGATGGCTTTCGGTGGGCAGGTCAGGAAGGGCAGGGGACAGCCTGCTGTCAGCATGGCATCTCCTGCGGTTCGCCTTGCAGCACGTCTCCTCGGGGCTTTGTTTCTTGAAGCCACTATTGACTTCCCCGGGGGTCAGGATGCCAAACTGCCCATTGTCTCCAGCCACCTTCCTTCAAAGAGCTAATAACTCTGGGTTGGTAAGTCTCCGGGACATCTCCATCAGGACAGCTTGTTCTTTGATTTTATAGCCATTAAACAGAGCTCTTCACGATAGCTGAAGGGGACATTGGAGGAACAACCACCCAGCAATCTGTTTCACACTTGCTTTCGTCTGCAATCTGCCGGTGCGCTCT
This sequence comes from Semnornis frantzii, assembly GCA_013399775.1. Lineage (NCBI taxonomy): Eukaryota > Metazoa > Chordata > Aves > Piciformes > Ramphastidae > Semnornis > Semnornis frantzii. The sequence goes on along the minus strand of VWYK01038420.1, from coordinate 552,493 downwards.
AAATATGCGCAGGCTCCTCGCCTTCTTGAGCCAAGTGTGAGCTGCACACAAGTTTGCTCAGCACAGCTCTGTTGCTGTGAATCCCTTGGGTTGTGTTGCTTTGTGGCTGTCTACAATCTGCTCTGAAATGCCTTTTTTCTTTCTTTTCCTTCCCTCCCTTCCCTCTCACTTCTCCTTGCCCTTTCCCAGCCCTTTTCCTTTCCTCTTTCGTTTGTCCTTCAGAGAGCAGTGAAGCTTTGCCGCTTGCCTGCTCTGTGTTGTGCTGCACAGAGACTCTGCTCCCGCCTGCCGCCTCGCCTGTACCCCGGGCTCACAGAGACAGGCTTCCATTTGTCCCAGCAAAAGGCCCTCCAAAACTAGAAGGTGGCTGGCAAAGAACAGAGTGTAGAAGGTTCTTGTGAGGTCAAGCAAGCAGCAATGTGATGAGCTTGGTCCAAGCCAGTTGCGCACTGGGCAGCAGCATCTCCTTTCTGCTGTGTCCCGGGCGTGGGTGGTCTCTGCTCCTGCATTTTCTGGGGCACGATGCACTTTGCGGTGTTTTCTTCAGCACTTTTTTGAGTGCTGTAAATGATCAGTTAGGGCTTGCAGTGTCAAACTGCCCAGACTTAATGGGGATATGTGGGTGGTAATGGTGGGAAATAGAGAGGGCAGCTGGTGCTGCCTCAATCTAGCTTAAAAACAGGCTGCAACTACTACTGCTGCAGCTAAGTAGTGTCACTAAAGGTGTAAAGCTGCGTTCAACAAGTGGTTTTAGGCACTTAAGGGTAGGGCTGCTGATTTTCACATGCTGTACAAAGTGTGTGTCTCTTCCTGTATTAAATAGGCCTGCCGAGTCACATCAGACCCGTTGCTTCTGGGAATTAGGGTTGTGGCTTCTGCATCCACTTAGAGGTTGTGTAGTTTGCTGTTAGTATTAGAGATGAACCAGTGGAGCCACAGAGCAGCTCAGCTAAAACTGAAGGGCTCTTTCCAGCCCAGACATGTAGGAAATGTCTTCTGTTTGTGTTAAAAAAGGGAGCAGCATCATAACACTTAAAAGTGCTTAAGAGCACAATAAACTTAAGAGTGTATTAAACTTGAGTACCATAAACTTAAGAGTGCAATAAATAAGCTTAAGAGCACAGTAAACTTAAGAGCACAGTAAAAAGATCTCTCATGCAGAGATTTACCCAGGAAAAGGTTTTCTGTTTCAATAAAGCATATCAGAACAGGACTGGTTTGTGCCATTCCAGAGCTTGGCTGTGTTCAGACAAGGAACAATACCAGAAGATGGTTATTCAGTATATGCCTGACAGCATTTTGCTGTTACAGAAATACCCAACTAGAGCAGCTACTTCCTGCTGCCAGTTTCATTTTCAAATGGTCCCCACAAATTCTGTCAGGCCCCAGACAGGTGATGACAAATAAATAGGGTGTCAGAGCTTAAAAAAGTAAGTAGCTGCTTTTTGGAGACTTACTCACTAATAGGTCAGTGCATGCAGCTTTACTCGCAGTAACTTACTGAGTTGTGGTGCCACGAATAGTTAGAGTTATCTGCCTGCACCCTTGAGGCCATTACATCACCAGGAGGTAATCTTCCCAGCTCTGGTGGAAGCTCTGCAGTAGAAGGGATTTGTTCCTCTCTGTTGGAACAATCTGATGCTAATATTTTTCTGTTTATTAAATTAGCAACTGCTCCGTGAGATGCAGCAGATGGCAAGTCGCCCCTTCGCCTCCATCAACGTTGCCTTAGAAACAGATGAGGAGCCACCAGATCTCATCGGGGGAAGCATAAAGGTGAGAGCTGCTGCTTCAGGATGGTCCTTACCACAGTTAATCATGGAGGCTTTCTCTTAAACTGTGACTAATGCAGGAGTCCTAAACCCTTTTTTATTTTGTGTAGCAGCGAGAAACGGTAAGTCCAGGAGGGCCAACGGGTTGGTAGATTCATAGAGCTGTTTGGGGTAGAGGAGGCAGTTTCAAGATCTGTAGAATCATTGAATAGTTTGGGTTGGAAGGGACCCTAAAGATCTTCCAGTTCCAACCCCCTGCCGTCAGCAGGGACACAACCAACTTGCCCAGGTTAGTCAAGGCCTCATCCAGCCTGGCCTTGAATACCCCCAGGGAGGTGATATCCACAGCCTCCTCAGGCAACCTGTTCCAGTGTCTCCACACCCTCACTGTGAAAGTGCCATTCTGGGGTATGAGATTTTCTGTTTGCCTTGCTGGTTTTTCTGCCTTGTGATAAGAAGAATGCAGCCCCACACAGTGGTACATTTGGCTGGCAATAGCTGCAGGTGCTGCAGATAGCAAACACTTTGCTGTGCCGCCTCAAAGCAGGCCGGGCTGCACTGATGTCTGTGCTGCTCCAGCCTTAACATATTTCTGACTGTGACTCTGTGTTCCAATACCTCTTGTGGGGCACAAAAAGGAGCATGGAGAGATCCTTGTCTGGCATGTTCTGAGACACAGCACGTTGTATTTTTAGGCAGAGCATATTTAAAAGTAGACTAATGAATTCAGAGACCTTTTTAATGTGATGCTTTGCCTGGCAGACTTTTACACCAGCAGAAAAAATGCAGAACCTGAGAACACTGCTCTGGTTTGTTTCCTGTCTGAGGGAGCTGCTTTGTTTTATTTCCAATTCACTGTTTTGGAAGTCCTTCTCACTAGTTCAAGCACAGAGTTTCTATTACTGTGTCAAGGAGCAAGATCTGATCTTCTGAAAAAGAAATTGTGTTCTTCAGTTGTTGTAAGGCCCAGGAGAACAGTCTGACCCCAGAACTTCTCTTTGCTGAGAAATACTGTGCAAGTCTTGGCTTTAGGATCTACAAATGGCACAGTTAAGCCTGTATAGCTTTGACTCTTCCATAACCACCTGTCAATATAGTCTCCCATGGCATGTTGCAACACTTTCCCACCTGGTCAGTGTCTTGCAGCATGGTCTGGATGGGCACTGTGTAGAAGGTGGCACTCTGTGCCATCCAAACCTTTAGTTCCATGCTTGGACAGTGCCTGTGATGGATCCTCATGAATTAATTGTCAACTTCCTCTGGAGTCCTCTCAGTTTTGCAGAGATAAACTTTGGAGCATAGTAAAAGCACAAAGATCTGCAAAGGCACTCAGCAGTTTGTGGTGGTGGAGTGACTGAGCAGCTGAGCTGAGCTGGCTCTGGGACCTCTGTATGGAGGCTTTGAGTGGTTCTGCTCCCTGTGGACTTTCTTTTGACTCCAGATCATTTGGATTTTCTGAGTTGGTGTCATTTCTGTACTTGCTACAAGGATGGTAGGCAGTGGAAATCATGAGCATCACTCAAACCAGAGTGAGCCTCTCTTGCATGGCTCCAGCAGAGAAGCCATGGGATGGGTATGCATGTTCCCCTTGGGCTGGAGGCAGGTTTGAGGCTGTAGCCTGGCTGCTGCTGGTTTTGGGTTGTGGTCTGTCTGTCTGGGGCACTTCCTTGCCCCTCTTGCCATTCTCTGGAAATAAGCTAACAAAAAGCTGATTGCCCCATCCCTGGCAATGCTGCAGGTCAGGCTGGGCTCTGAGCAACCTGCTCTAGATGCAGATGTCCCTGCTGACTGCAGAGCGTTGGACTAGCTGGTCTTTTACACATGACCTCCAAGCCAGAGCAGTCTGTGCCAGAGCACCTCTGCTGTAGGGTCAGACCAGCCCAAAGCTGTCCCAGACCTCTCGACCTCTGACACATTTGCACCCAAAAGATACAGAGAAGGTCTTTGGATCTGCCGTGTTCTGATTAATGTTGTTCCTCCTCTTCTTCAGCTGGCAGCCCTGCTTTTTCCTTCTTCACTTGGGCTTTGCTGCTCACTTTCTCCTCTATAGCTCTCTGCTTTTCCTTTCCTGCTCAGCTTTTCTCTTGGCTCTAGGAATATTTCACTCTTCTATCTTGAAGTGCTTCCGTAGCCAGCAGCACAGACAGGATTTCATCTCTCTCTCCCTCTCACGCTTGCTTCCATGTCCCACTTGTCTGACCTCCTTACTCAAGAATGGATGGAGAAGCTGGTTCTGAACATAAGCAAGCCTGTGGACAGATGTCCTTTTTCAGACCCAGAAATTGTTACCAACTGTTAATTGCTCTCTGTGCTGATAACTCATAGAAGTGTTTCTTAATCTACTTCAAGCGTAAATGAGAGCGTCTGGTTCAGAGACAGCACAGAGCAGCAACTCGGAGCCAAGCAGGGAGTGTGGACACCAATGCTTGTGCCAGCAGGTAACTCCATCTGCTGGAGGGTCTGGTTGCAGAATCCTTGCCGTACTTCGCCATGGCAAGGAGAGCTGCTGAATTTTGGGGAGCTATTTCTAGTTTTTATCATCTTGGAGAATTTGGATTGGGGATAAAAGTGAGGCTAAAAGTGTGGAATGCTTCAGCAAAGTTGGCTGCATGTGGAGAGGAGAGAAGGGCAGATTTAGGTTAGACACCAGGAAGAAGCCCTGCACAGTGAGAGTGGTGAAATACTGGGACAGGCTGCCCAGGGGTGCAGCTGAGGGCCCCTCCCTGGAGGTGTTCAAGGTCAGACTTGAGGTAGCTCTGGGCAGCCTGCTCCAGGTGTGCCTGCTGCCTGCAGGGGTTGGGCAAGATGACCTTTGAGGGTCCTCTCCACCACAATCTCAGCTGGGAACCCGAGAGGGGGTTCAGGAAGTTTGTGGGTTGTGAGCAACCTGGAGAGTGATCCTTCTGAAGTAGTCTGGCCTGTTGGGTGCTGTATGTGAAGTGAAAAAGCAGTCACTGGGAGTCAGCTGCAGCTTCTCTCTCTTCTGCACTGGCACAGGAAAAATCTCTTAGCAGGAAGAGGGACTGGGATGTGCAGAATGGTGGAACTGCATTTTTCTTTGTGTTTCTTCAGTTATTAACCAAGCAAAGAATGAAATGTTGCTAGGCCATGGGGCTGTGAGCCCTCCTCCAGTCATTGCCATTCGCTGCGTCAGAACTTGTGAGCCTTTGGATGCAAGAGACCCTGACTTGTGTTGCCATAAATGCAGTGATGTTTTTTTTCCCCTTGGGTGAATCAAAGGCTTTGGTTAATAATGAGTTTATTTGAGGGTTACAAAGGAGAAGTGGAAAATGGGACATCTTGTCTGCAAGAGATTAATTTCCTTCTCCATTGTGCGGAGCCGATCGGCAGCCAGTGGCAGGCCAGCTCCAGCCTCGGCTGATGTTTTCCAGCTGGACACTATTAGAACCATGTTTTCAATTAGTATTTTTCCTGGGGTACTTAGAAGTGATAGAAAGTGATTTACCTGCAGGGAAACTATTCATATTGGAGTCTGCAGCTAGGCAACATGTAACTACCTGCTTTGGTTTATTTCCCACTCAGCAGACACCCACTGGATCACAAATCTCCCCCTAAATTTGCTTAGTTATTACAAAATCCATTGGCTTTTCTCTGCAGCTTTTTCTGTGTTCAGAGGTGCTGCATATCACAGGTTCTTTTTTTCCAGGAGTGTTTAACATCCTTGGGTATCTGGGACTCCTCCAAGTGTGGGGAATGGTGTGGCTGTAACCCAGGGGTTTGGCAGGCTTGTTAGCTCATAAATCAAAGGTCTGTAGTCCTCTGCAGTCATTTTTAGAGGAAACTTCCTTGAAATAATTTGGAGAGTTTGTCATTTTGACACTGATAGCTGCAGTGCTGGGGCAGCTCTGGAGTCCTCAGCACAGACAGGGACCTGCTGGAGCAGGGCCAGAGGAGGCCACAGCAATGCTGGCAGGGCTGGAAGGACTCTGCTGTGAGGCCAGGTTGGGAGAGTTGGGGCTGTTGAACCTGGAGAGAAGGCTCCAGGGAGACCTTCTGGTGGCCTTGCAGTGCTCAAAGGGGCCAGTGAGAAAGGGGACAGACTTTTGAGCAGGTCATACAGTGACAGGACAAGAGAAGATGGCTTTAAAGGGAGTAAGAGGAGACTGAGATCAGATGCAAGGAAGAAGTTGTTTGCTGAGGGTGGTGAAACTCTGGGCTGCCCAGAGGAGGTGTGGATGCCCTGTCCCTACAAGTGTTCAAGGCCAGGTTGCATGGGCTGCTGAGCAGCCTGCTCTAGTGGAAGATGTCCCAGCCCATGGCAGAGGGGTTTGGAATGAGATGATCTTTCCAAGCCATTCTCTGATTTACAGGTATCTCAAGGTTGGTAAAAGGCAGAACCTTAACCACTTGCAGGTTCTTGGGAAAAGCACATACACAGTGTAGCAAGGAAAGGCTCAGCTTGAGCAAACCCCCTGAGATCAACAAGAAAACTGCTGCTTTAGGAAAAAAAGGATCCTTAAGTTGGGGAAAAAAGGTCTTGAAAGCTCTTGAAGGATTTGAACAGTACTCCTGTAAGATGGAACATCTGCCTGCCCATGGAGCAGCCTCTGCTGTGCTGTTTGGGGATCACAGAATGGGCTGGGTTGGGAAGGAGCTTTAGAGGTCATTGAGTCCAACACCCTGCAGCACCCTGGGACATCTCCATCTAGCTCTAACGTGCAGAGCCAGTGCTGAGCTGGTTCACTTTGCACTGTGATTGACAAGCTGCCCATGTCTCTGGGTGCCTGTGCAGAGTTAGAGAAGTGTTTGTTGAGCAGAGTCCTGGTGAAGCTCCCTTGGCATGTTCTGCCCCTCCATGCTGACATGCACTGAGCTGTGCTGGGCAGAGCAGCTTCCCTGCAACCCTTCACCAGGCCTCAGCTCGCCAGCCCGCCCAGGGCCTTGAAACAGCAAACTGATGGGAAGTAGCATCTCACTTCAGTAATTAGTTTGCTTTGTTATAGAGGAAAGTGCTGTTGAATGGTTTAAAGGCTGCCAGAAGGTCCCATCTGTTCAAGAAGTACAGAGATGAAGTGCTGGGGCTGATTTGGGAGTGGGCAGTAGCACAGATTTATCTTTGCAGGCGACTCGGATTCCGCTTCTGAGCCCTTGTGAAACTCCTCTTGCACTGCTGTGAAGTTGCAGCCATCAGTAATGAGCAGGGAAGTCCTGTGCCGTGGGGAGAGGTTTGGGGAGGCTGCAGGGGTGCCACTGCACTGAGGAATGGTTTGGAATGAAGCATTGCCCAGCTCCAGCACTTCTGCAGGGCGACTTCATCTCAATTTGACCACGTAGCTCTGAGCCCTGCTCTGCTGGGCTGATCTGTGCCACAGGAGATCAGTGAGGAACAGCTAAGGGCCAAGGAGCTGATCATTTTTTAGGCCTGTTACCCTGTTCTGCTTATGGCTCTCAGTGACTCATTTCCCCTGCAGTTTATTTGTGGTTGACCTATTATTAGTTCATCAAATTTGCTTCTGTCGCCCCCTCCCAACTCACTTTGCTTAAAATGAAGTTGGAGGTTAGTGCAAGCAGGTGGATGTGGAAGGGCAGGCTTGGGCTGGGGGATCAAACATAGCTGGTTCACTTTCTAGCTCTTGGGAGGAGCTTCAGTGAGAGCTGCAGTTGCCAGGATTTCAAGGGTCAGGGCTGGACTGGTCACAGATGCTCTCCATGAACCCCTCTGCCTTTCCAAAAGGAAGAGAAAGGGAATCAGAGAGAGAGACTGATGGGGTGGGAAGGAAACTAAACCAGCTGGGATGGAAATGAGAATGAGCGAATGAAATAGAGACAGAGAGATACAAACCACCACCCAGCCCCTGATGGCACTGGTTTCACCATTGTCACCACTGGTGCTGAGGGCAGGCCCAGACTGAACTCAGCAGCAGATGGGACCCAGATTCAGGAGCTGGATTCTGGAAATGGATTCAGGAACACAGAGATTGCAGAATCCTCCCTGTGCATCAGCCACTGAAGAAGAGGCTTGGCCCTGGCCCTCAGCTTTCTGCTGAAGATGACATCCATGGGCTGCAATCCCTTGTTGGGCAGTTGAGGGTCACCTCTCCTGCCTGCTCCTCCCCACAGCTGCCACCTCTGCCTTCCTGCACCCCATGGTGGCACACAAGAAGTGGCAGTGCCCCTAGTGTGCCCAGGAGCAAGCCTCAGCCAGAGCCTTTCTGCACTGCAGCCCTTGGCAGGAGCTGTTCCCAACAGCTTCTGCCTGCTAGGAGCAGCTCCTGGGTGTGCAACCCTGCCCTGAGCTGCAGAGAGAGCCTCAGAGAGTAGAGCCTGAGCTGAGAAGCCAAACCCCCGAGCAGAATCAGCTCTGGTCTGGCTCAGACCAGGGCAGTGGTAAGGAGGTGGTGTTGTCTGGGCAGGTGAGGTGTGTAAAGCTGGAGTGGCTGCCCTGGGGGTGTCTATAGTCTGGCTGTGATCTGTACTGCAAAAACAACACCAACAGCACCTGATAGAACTTTCCCTTACTGAATTATTGGCAGTTAAGTAGTGCCAGGTGTCTGTTTTGATTTCTGCTGCAGAATTGGGGACTTGAGGGGAAAACTTTTGCCACTTCCATGATATAATACAGAATATAAATATTTGGAAGGGACTTACCATGAGATCAGCAGAGACATCTGTTAAGCCTGCCTTGTATTTAGGGAATATTTGGCTCATAATTGAGATTTAACTGCTTTAGGAATTGAAGACTCTAGATTTTTCGGCAGGGTGGACTCTGATTTTAGCTGATAAGGAGGAATTTGCTGGGGGGAGAGGAAGGAGTGTGAAGCTTCCTGCAGGAGAGGGTTTTTCTGAGCTGTTTTTTCCCTCTAGTGCAAATGAGTCTCTTCTGATTGAAGCACTAACGACTCCCACAGCTTCTCAGGAGCATTATCAGGGACCTGTTTGCATTCTGTTATGCCAAATAGTTGGTTTGTGCTTCTCGTGTTTGCAGTCTTCATCCTGCTGCCCTGCTTTGCTGGGCTTTGTTTTACTCACAGTGTTCCATGTGTAAAACCAGCCAGGTGGTCAGGAGGAACCAGACAAATCCTGCCTCTCCACCTGGACAGAGGCAAAATAAGTACCCATCACTGACCATATGTATTTTGCTGCCCATGGCCTCATCCCTCCCCTCCCCGGGGCATCAGCAGGGAGTCAGAGTTCTGGCTCACCTGAGTGGCAGTGCTGCGCTGTGACAAGAACCTGTGTGGTCTCAGGGTGACTGCTTGCTTGCCCTTCCCTGCAGCCAGAGCTGCTCTGCCCTGTGCTGGGCTGGCAGGGGGCACTGGGGGTCAGGAAGCTGCTGCTGGATGTGGCAGGAGCAGACTGGCGGCCCCGGGAGCTGCCCTGCTGGGCTCAGCAGCACCTCCGCGGGCTGGGCTCTTAGCATTCCCCTGCAGGCTTGCTGTGAGCTTTGCTGCCTCCTAGGCTGGGCTGGAGGCTGCATGGTGAGCAATTCCCCAGCCCCCGGGATGGGGAACAGGGTAAATGCAAATGGGTTTGCTGCAAATTATTGCTGCCTGCTCATTCATCTCTATCTTGGAGGACATAGACATTACCCCGAGAATATGATTTTTAAAACTTAATGCTCTGTTTTTGTACAGAAAAAAATTGCTTGTAACTTACTGTACAAACCTTCAGCCAGCTTTTAATGGCACCATCTGCAAACTTGCAAATGGAACCTGACCCTTTTTCTGCAAGAGCGAAGTCATCAGACGAGCTGGAGTCAAACCATGAAGTTGAACTGCCTCAGTAATGCTCCTCTTCTCTTCCCCCACTCCTATGATACATTATTTTCTTTTATTTTAATTTCCATGCTGGAAATTGAAACCCACGTCAGAGCTCTTTGATCAGAGCACACAAATGTGTTTTCTTGTTCAGCAAAAACAATCAAGCTCTCCACAGCACTCGTGCCCCAGGTTTGCCAGGCAATGTGCTGGCAGCGCCTTGCAGAAGGTAGCTGCAGTTGGTGCTGCTTTTCAGGGTGCTCAGGATGGTTGCTGTCGTGTGCCAGGCTGTTAACCTTCACAGGTGTCCAACGTAAGCAGCGTCGACAGAAAGCAGGAGAGCAGGGCGGGGAATGTGGGGGGTGAACCTGACTCATTCGACTTGATTGAGGAAGGCTCTTGGCTGTGAAATTGTCTCCCAGGAGAGCTGATGCTGCACACCACACCTGGGGCACCTGGAAGTGGCCCAGACAAAGTCCTGCAAAATGCTCTCTTCGTGCAGAAATTCCTGCTGGAGAGGACTTAATGAGGTGACCTAATAGGGTCTCCTGCTGCTTTCAACTCCTGTAATTGTTGAAGCTTTACACATATTAAGTACATATCAGAACTCATCAACAGCTGAAATTAGCTGTGGCTTCTCAGCTGCCTTTGGTCACTGAAGTCATCTGTGGAAAACAGCTGTGGATGGATTTTGCTGCCTCCAGGAACAAAAGGCTCATGTCACTGCCGGGGGGTTTCAGTCCCAGCAGGATACCTGCCCATTTCCAGGCGCTGCTTAACAGGCAGCAGGGAGTAGGCTTCCCAGGTTCAAGCCAGGTGCTGCAGTGCACTGCCTGATGGCCCAGGTCTCCCAGGGAAGCTGTTGTGCACCAGGCTGACAGGACTTGGCTGGGTTCTTGGCATCCACTTGCACTGTCCTGCTTCCTGCCTGTTGGCGTTTCCCCACTGTTTCCATTGATTGTAGCTTTGCTGGGGTGGAGAAGCAGTTGAAGTCTATTGCAGGAGAAAGGTTCAGGCTGTTACTGGCCAGCAGGGGCAGGGAGGGGATTCTACCCCCCTGCTCGGCTCTGCTGGGACCCCCCTGCAGTGCTGGGGAGTCCTCAGCACAGCACAGACAGGGACCTGTTGAAATAGGGCCAGAGGAGGCCACAGCAGTGCTGGGAGGGCAGGCTGGGAGGCCAGGCTGGGAGAGTTGAGGGTGTTGAGCCTGGAGGAGACTTTCTGGTGGGCTATCAGCACTTAAATTACAAAGCTGGGGACAGACTTTTTATTGGGGCCTGTTGTGACAGGACAGAGAGTGATGGTTTGAAACTAATAAATATTTAGATTAGATACTTGGAAGACATTTTCTACCCAGAGGATGGTGAAGCACTGGCCCAAGTTGCCCAGAGAGGTGGCAGATGTCCCATCCTTGGAACCCTCCCAGGTCAGGTTGTGTGGGACTCTGAGCAACCTGCCCTAGTTGCAGATGTCCCTGCTGGCTGCAGGGGGTTGGTCCAGGTGACCTTCAGAGGTCCCTTCAGCCCAAGGCAGTCTGTGATCACTGTGTAAGGTTGTCACTGCAGCCCACTCAGAGGGCTTGGGCCAGCTGTGGCTGGAGGGAAGGCTGTCTGACAGGTAGACCAACTGCAGTTGTCTGTTCCAAGCACAGATACATCCTGGGCACTGCAGTGTCCCCTTTGCCAACCTGCATCCTGCTGGCAGCCCCAAGGACATGGACTTCTGGCTCCACATTTCTCACTGCTGCTGTGCCTGCTGCCTGGGGGCAAGAGTGCTTTGTGCTTGTCAGGGGCACAGCTCCTGCTGATGGGCTGTTGGATGGCAACTTGCCTCATAGGGGCTGATCCACCACCAAAGGTGAGATCTTGTGCCAGTAACTCTGGTCTTCATCCACATGCTCCAGCAGCTGGGCTCCACTCTCTGTGCCCCCTCCCCGTGGGGGCCTCTGCTGTTCAGGCACCACGTGAAGCAGTCATGTGCCACGTGTCTGAGTGATGCACCTTATTTGCATAGATCTGAATAATGTCTGCTTCATTGTGCCATTAAACCTTCAATGAAAAGGAATTGCTTCTATAATTCAACAGTAGGTTTATCAAAACACTCCACATGAAAGTCTCTGGTGTTAACCATCTGACAAAAGATGGTACAGAGTTTGGAGACCTACCCAGCTCATCTTTTTCAAAGTAGACCATGAGAGGCCACCTGTCAGACCAGAGCACAGCATTTAGAGTGACCTGATCTCTGCTTCCTAAGTCCACTCCAAGCCTTCCTGCAGAAAAGCTGCTTGGATCTGTAAGAGCATTCAGAAACCATACAAGAGGCAGATGTGGTGCAGAGGTAAAGAAAAGCAATGTGCTGCCTCCTCAGGCCTCCCCACAAAAATTCAGCTGGATGAAGCCAGCCAGCCCCTCCTTAGGGCATTTGTGCTGTGGTAGCACCTGCATAGTTCTGTCAAAACAGAAGAGTCAGGGCAGGGCCAGGTGTGGAGGAGATCCACAATCAGGATGGCCATTAGGAATGACCTTCAGCAGACCTTCTCCATCTCTACTCTGCCCTGGGGAGGCCACTTCTGGAGTACTGGGTCCAGTTTGGAGCTCCTCAGTTGAAGAGGGACAAGGAACTGCTGGAGAGAGTCCAGCAGAGGCTGCAAAGCTGCTGAGGGGCCTGGAGCAGCTCTGTGAGGAGCAAAGGCTGAGAGCCTGGAGCTGAGAGCCTGCAGAAGAGCAGCCCCAGAGGGGAGCTGAGCAGTGCTGATCAATAACTGAATTATGGGGGTCAAGTGAATGGGTACAGACCCTTTTCAGTGGTGCCCAGCAACAGGACAAGGGGCACTGGGTACAAACTGCAACCCATCTGAACAGGAGGAAAAACTTCTTTGTTGTGAGGATGCTGGAGCCCTGGAGCAGGCTCCACAGAGAGGTTGTGGAGTCTCCTCCTCTGCAGAGATTCCAGACCTACCTGCCAGCCTCCTGTGAGTGTCCTGCTTTAGCTGTGGGGGTTGGACTGGATGATCTCCAGAGGTCTCTTCCAACCCCCAGCAGGCTGCGATTCTCTGCCCAAGCTGCTGGATGAGTTGCCCAGGTGTTTCCCTCCACATCTGTAGAGCAGGTCCCCGGGCTCCACAGCTGCCCTGCGTCCCTTGCAGGGGGCAGGCTATGCCCTTCACTCCCAGCTGACCTCCTGTGTGCATCCCAGTGCCCTTCCCGTTGCTGCTGTGAGTCACTGCCGCAGGCTGCACTCCTCTGGCGAGCGCAGGCTTGGAGCTGAGATGCTGCATGAGTCACAGGGCAATAAGCAGGTGCCTGAACTGCTGCTGTCAGAAATAAATGTGCAGGACTTGACTCTGTGCTGGGCTTTGCTGCTGTGGGCAGCAGCTTGTCGCAGGAGCAGGGCTGGGTTTGATGGACCGTGGAGCAATTTTCCCTGTTTAGGTTCGAGATGGAGATGCAGCAGGAGGAGCTTGTGACTGCCTGAGGGATCTTGGCTGTGTCCTTACAGAAAGTGTTCCTTGCTTTGCATGGTTCAGAGACAGAGCTCCTCCTGGTGCAATCTCACCCTGCTTTGTCTGAGCGGGTTGGCAAGGGAAGGGAGGAGGCTCAGAGATGTGTCCTCAGCTGTCCATGCTGCATGTTCCTTCACTGCAAGGGTCAGAGTACAACCAGAGAGGCTGTTTAGCTGCTGGGCTGCTTTCTCCCTAGGTGTACAGTCCAGACTTGCTGGTGCTTGGTTCCCCTTTGTTGCTAGGTAACACCCCAAGAGATCTGACACTTGCTTTCCACAGTCCTGGACCAGGCTGCCCAGGGAAGTGGTGGAGTCCTCATCCCTGAAGGGATTTAAAAGCTGTGGAAATGTGGTTCTGAGGGACATGTTTTAGTGGTGAGCTAGTAGAGCTGGGTTAACAGTTGGGCTTGGCCTTAAACGTCTCTTCCAACCTAAACAATTCCATACTCTGATTCTGTACCTTGGAGAGATTCAAGACTCCTGCAGCATGAGGGCCAGACTCAGCTCCAGGCAGTAACATGGGAAGAAGTTCTTCATGGAAAAAGTGGTTGGCATTGGAATGGGCTGCCCCAGGAGGTGGTGGAGTCTCCATCCCCGGAGGTGTTTAAGAGGAGGCTGCATGAGGCACTTGGTGCCATGGTTAAGTGAATTAGAAGGATTAGGTGATCCTAGAGGTCTTTTCCAACCTGGGTGATTCTGTGAACACTGAGGTGTAGGTGTCTGCATGGCCAAGGGTTGTCGTTGCTCACACTGGCTGCCTCTTTGGGGCTTTCTCAGCACCACTGACACCTTGTGCTTCAGACTGGGAGCAGGAGAATGGAGATGAGGAAGATGCATGCCCTTGGAGATGAAATGGAAATCCCATGGAGAGGGAGAGGTGGTGCCCACAGGGATGCATCCTGAGAGTTTCTGCAGGATGCCCAGAGTTCACTGGTTGGAAAGAACAGAGGAGGAGAAAGGATCCTGCTTGGGGCTGAGAAATGAGCTAAATGTCTCTCAACATCCCTTCAGCTCTGTCACCAGGAGCTGTTAAAAAATCTACTTCTAGTCCTTACCGCTCTGTGACAGGCAGGAGAATCAGGATGGGATTGATACTGCTATGGAAGCCCTGGCAAAGCCTGAAAGGCCTCTCAGGTCACCTCTCTTCCACGGGAGCAGCTCTGCTCTGGAGAGGTGGAGAAGGGAGTGCTGTGTTCGGAGAGGAAGTTCAGAGCATTGCTCCTTCAGACCAACCAAGTGAAGGCTGAGATGTGCAGCAGGGTGAAGACCGAGGAGAGGGTTAAGGCACAGAAGAATGCCAGATGGATGAATAAATTCAGGTGGCAAAGAACTGAGGTTAGAAGAAAGTTTGTGCTGTCAGTGGGGAGGTCCAGGAGCAGGGAGCTTTTGGAAAGGTCTCTGAGAGGTGATGGCACAGGCTGAAAGTGTAACTGCCTTTAAAGCAGGTCGTGGAGCTTTCATGTGCAGTTGCTTATCTTAGGGAAGAGCTGGATTTGGTGACCATGAGAAGTATTTTCCACCCTCCTGTTTCTGCATGTGGCCTGGAGGATGTTGAGTGTACGGCTGAGCATCCCTGGGACACTGCAGAGTGTCAGAATGGAGGTGCACTGAGCAGTCTGTGTTGGGAAAGGAGGGCTGCAGGAGTGCAGAATGGTTTGGGTTGGAAGGACTTTAAAGCTCACCCAGTCCAACCCCCTGCAGCCAGCAGGGATGTCACAGCTAGAGCAGGTCACCCACAGCCCCAAACACCCTGACCTGGAATGGTTCTAGGATGGGGCATCTACCACCTCTCTGGGCAACCTGGGCCAGTGCCTCACCACCCTCAGGGTGAAAAAATTCTTCCTTGTATCTAATCTAAATCTTCACTCGTTTCAAAGCATCCTCTCTTGTCCTGTCACAGCAGGCCCTGCTCAAAATCTGTCCCCAGCTTTCTTGCTGAGCCATTTAAGTATTGAAAGGCCACCAGGAGGTCCTCCCTGGAGCCTTCTCTTCTGCAGACCGAACAACCCCAACTCTTTCAGCCTGGCCTCACAGCAGAGGGCTTTCAGCCCCTGGATAATTTTTGTGGCCATTAATCCAGTTTGACTCACAAGTAAATGCATTTAAAATACACTAGAAGAGAGAATCTTCTCTTGGCTTGTTCAGCATCCCCTTCATCCTTTGCTCTCCTCCACTGCCCCTTCTCTGCTTGGTCTTTGCTGCTCATTCTGCTTCGTGCTGAGGATGAGTGTGCAGTGCTCAAGCCCCTGCTCCAGCCTGGGGCATTCAGCAGGCCTGGTTTGCTGGCAGTGGCATGTTGAGGCTCAAGCCTGCAAACCAGCACTCAGCCAAAGGCCATGGGCTGTGTCTCTGCAGTTGCCTTCCCTGCACTCTCCCCATTGCCTCTGGGGATGGCATTGCCTGCAGGACACAGCACCAGGGGGTGCTTGGCTGCTCGGTGAGGGAAAGCCTTCTGCTGGGAGCAGCAGAGGAGCTGCCAGCCCCGGGAATGTGTCTTTATCTCCCTGGTGCAGGCTGGCAAACTGCTGTTGCAATCATTGCAGCAAACAGCAGATAGGAGAGCAGCGTTCAGCTGCCTTTTGCTCACTGTCATCTCTTTTGCTCTCTTTTATTGAGCAGCAGTCGTTTCACAGCATTGTTTGACTGCAGGTTTTCAGTGCCTGGCATTGTGTTGAGTTTCTGTTGAACATTTAAGTACAGCAGCACAGTTTTACGCCTAATGGAAAAAGCAATAATTGTTTTATGAATACCAGGGCAGAATTTGTCCACAGTAAGCCAGAGATCAGAAAGCACCAAGCGTGTCAGGTACAAGAGTGCTGCTCAGCTGGTTTTGTTGCACTCCTCTGCTGTACTCCTGCTGCAGGCTTGCAGCAGCCTCTGCTGTGCCACCATGCAAGAGCACTGACTGTGGATAACCATGGGTGCATCAGGCTCAACTGAGGACATCTTCCAGTTTCTGGGCTCTGCTCTTGTGCTTTGCCTGTCTAGTGACCTACTGAAATAGCTGTAGATCAGCATCCTGGCCTGTATCCAGGAACAGTGTAGCCACCGGGAGTCAGGGAGTGTTCTGCCCCTCTGCTCCGCTCTGCTGAGACCTCACCTGTGGTGCTGGGGGGCAGCTCTGAGGTCCTCAGCACAGGAGAGATGTGGACCTATTGAAGCAGGACCAGAGGAAGCCACAGCTGGGCTGGAAGCCTTCTGCTGTGAGGCCACGCTGAGAGAGTTGGGCTTGGTCAGCCTGGAGACCTGCTGGTAGCTATCTGGTACTTAAAGGGCTGATCAGAAAGCTGTGGGCAGACTTTTTATCAGGGCTTGTTGTGACAGGACAAAGGGACCTGGTTTGAAACTGTAAGAGGGAGATTCAGAGGGCAGAGCAGGAAGAAATGATTAACACTGAGGGTGGTGAGACCCTGGCCCAGGTTGCCTGGAGGTGGTAGATGCCTCATCGCTGGAACCATTGCAGGTCAGGTTGGTTGGGGCTGTGAGCAGCCTGCCCTAGTTGCAGGTGTCCATGCTGGGTGCAGGGGGGTTGCACTGGCTGAACTTTAAAGGTCCCTTCCTAGCCAAAGCATTCTGTGATTCTGCCAGCATAGTCCAGAGTCCTCTACAAGACCACTAAGAAATGAACACAGCCCCTTGGGGGAGAAGAGAAATTGAAGACAAGAGCTGGGGGAGGTACACATCTGAAAGCAGGCAGCAGTGAAATAGTGGTTTGGGGGGAGGTGTTCTGCACCATGTTAACAGGCAGGGTGCTGCGGGGGTGGCAGGTGGCGCTCGGGGGTCAGTGTGCTGATGGATGTTTGTGCTGCGCTGCCGATGGGTTGAAGGAAAGGAACCTCGGTGCTCTGGTTTAGCTGCTCCTGTGCCTTTGGGGTAAGCCCAGCCCAGTCTGGTGCAGTGCTTGACTGTGAGGGGCTGGGCTGGTGAGGGATCTTTGCGCCTTGGCTGGGGTTTGGATTGCTACTAACCTTGGGTTTAGCTTTGCCAGCTACGTGCTGGAAATCTGCCAAGCAGAGCAGCGGGTTCATGTCTTGGGCTTGTAAGGTCTGAAGGAGGAGAGGCAGGGGCGGAGGGAGGGTGGAACTTGCTGCCTAACCTTTGTCTTCTCCCCTATGCGCCCTGCCCGCAGACCGTGCCCAAGCCGATCGCGCTGGAGCCCTGCTTCGGCAACAAAGCCGCCGTGCTCTCTGTCTTCGTCAGGCTGCCTCGGGGGCTCGGGGGGATACCACCGCCTGGACAGTCAGGTGAGAAATCTGCCGTGGCGTTAACTCTTTCATGACTGACTCTTCCCCAGCAGTACCGACTCACCCTGCAGTGTCAGACTTGGTCCCACAGCGCTCGCTGTGCCCACGCCGCAGCAGAGGATGTGCTCTGCGTGCGTTGAGCTCTGCTGGCTTCTGACCTGAGGTTCAATTCGATTTCTGGGGTCAGTTGGTGGATGAACATTTGATGTTTGGTTTGCAGGTTAATTTATGGCTGGGGAAAAGGAGGCATCTGGTACAGATAGGTTTGCAGTAGTTACTTAGCAAAGAAACCTGTCTGGCAGCCTGTCCCCCCCTCCCCCCCTCCATCTGCAGACAGACATCAGTCCCCTCACAGCCTCCATGCCCTCCTAGGAGTGCTGGGCAAAGAAGTGTTCTCCATCCAGCTTCAGATTTCCTTGTTCCCAGTCATGGCTCACTTCAACCTGCTTGCAGAGCACTGAGACAATCTCCTGGGTAGTTTGTGATTTAACTGGGAAGCAGAGGGCCTTAAAAGAGGGTTTGCTGGGCTTGAAGTGGGTTGGTTTGGTTGTGAGCTGTATTGAGCTGAGCCCCAGATGGGCAGTGGTGACCTGTCTGTGGGCCTGCCAGGAGCAGGTTAGAGTCAGAATCATGGAGTCCTTTTGGTTGCTGAAGACCTTTAAGATCATCAACTGCAACCATTTACCCAGCACTACCAGGTCACCACTAAACCATGTCCCTCAGTACCACATCTACACAACTTTTAAGCCCCTCCAGGGATGGGAACTCCACCACTGGCCTGGGCAGTCTCGTCCAGGCCTTGGCAATCATTTCAGGGAAGAAATTGTTCCTCATATCCAACATAAACTTTCACTGGTGCAGCTTGAGGCTGTTTCCTCACAGGTCTTGTGCTCTAGACCTTTCACCAGCTTTTGTGCCCTTCTCTGGACACACTCCAGCACCTCCACATCCTTCTTGGAGTGAGGGGCTCAAAGCTGAACCCAGTATTTAAGTGCTGAGTGCAGATCCCTGCCCCGATGCTGCTGGCCGCACTGTTGCTGCTCCAAGCCAGGATGCTTTTGGCCTTCTTGGCTGATGGAGTTGCAGGGATGATGGATGCCTGGGAAGTGCAGCGAGCCCCCCATGCAGGAGCGCCCTGGGGGTTGGTTCTAGCACATGTGCTGGTGCAGAGAGGGGTTAGGGGCTTCACGTCCGCTAAACCCCACACTTCTTTCCAGCTTTTCCTGCTGCAGGTGCTCTCCATAAAGCATGCAGTGTTTAAAAGCTGCTCGAGAGCAGCTGCTGAAGTTTAATCTCTTAAACCAAAATGCTTTTCTTAATAAGAACCCCCCAAAGGGCTTTGATTCTGTGGCTGGGAGGGGTTTGTCTCAGCAGCGGTGCAGGGATTTGTCCCGGTGGCCGCTGCTGTCCCTGACTGCTCTGCTTTGCCGCCGCAGGTCTGGCGGTGGCCAGCGCCCTGGTGGACATTTCACAACAGATGCCAATTGCCTACAAAGAGAAATCAGGCGCAGTACGGAACCGCAAACAGCAGCCCCCTGCACAGCCAGGAACCTGTATTTGATGCATGGACATCAGAAACTGTTTTAAACAAAGCGGAAAAGGAATGCCCCAGAGGAGGAAGAGGAGGAAAGATTCCCAATTTGTGTCACAAGAGACTAGAAGCACTTGAAACTCCCCACAAAACCCATCACCACCACCTTGCACCCAACTCTCTCTCTCATCTGCGTGACAGTTGGCTCGTTGGGCAGCTGCTGCCCCGAGCTGTGCTGACACCTGGCTCCGGACGGCTCCTGTGCTCCGCAGGGTTACCGGGAAGTGGTTGCGGCGCGGGCGGCGGGCAGTGTAAATACAGCAGCGGTCCCGGGGGAGGAGGCTCAGGTTTAGCCGTGGGAAGTGCTTTGTAGTTCCTGTATCTATCAAACTGCACAAAGGCAAGCGAGCAGCGGCTGCGGCCGCCGGCTCCCAGCACACAAACGCTACTGCTGACCTGCAGCGTCTCCGCCCTGTTCTCCTTCCACGCCAGCTCTTTGCTCCTGCCCTCTCTGAGCAGAGCTCTCCTCCAGACAGAGCGGCTTTGGAGTCACCACAGCCCAGAACATCAGCGGTTGGGAAGGCCTCAAGGATGATACCTCACCTCGCTCAGACCAGATGCAATACCTGGAGAGGCTGAAGGCTGCTTTTGAAGGACTCAGTGTTTACATAGTCTTAACCTGCTTGGAGTACACCACACACAAGTGCCTAGACTTGAACAGATCTAGGGAGGGAGGAGGCTGCTACACACACTGATGTTTGACGTCCTTAGCTTCCTTCTGAACGTCTGTGTGCACACAGACAGAGCCGCCCGGGGCAGGGCTGGGCTCCCTATGGTGTGCCACATGCAGCATGGGGAGGGATGGCATTTTCTGACCAACAAATCACTCAGCCAGAGGGGAGTGCCTGAGGGGTAAGCAGAGTGCCATTGTCTCCTGCTTTCACCAGCATTGCTAATAGAAGCAGTTTGTGGTGCAGGTCAGACACATGAGGTTTCTTCTGATTTTCTCTGCCCATTTGGCCTCTTTCCCTCCTCCTTCCCTCCTGCCATTCCTCTCCATGTGAGCTGTGCTGTGCTGGAGCTCAGAGCCATCCCTCAGCAGCACCATTTGCTCCATCTCCTTACAGGGTGTAAAAGGCAACACTCCAGGTGCCAGATTATTTGAAGATGACTTTAAAAACAATTTCAAATAAAAAGCAAGCAGAGCAGCTGCATTTGGCCACAGGTTTGAGTTGCTGATGTTTCCCATTGGGATTGAGCTCACTTATATGCTGAAGGTGGCTTGTTGGTGACAGAAGGGACTTGTAAGAGGTGACTGAGCCCTCGGGGGATGTGTCTGACCACCTGACCTGCTCTCACTAGCTGGAATTGTGTTCGGGAGTTCAGGGTTGGGCTGGACACATCCATCTGTGCGTGCTGGTTCCCAGTGTCTCCCTCGACTCTGGAATGTGGCACAGTGCCAGGGCCACAGGAAGCTGTGATGGTGAAGCTGGTAGGAAGATGTCAGGTGGCTGTGCCCAACGAGGCGTGCAGGCCTTGCTTAATCACAGCAAGGATGGCTCCATCCAGGTCACTGAGCTGCTGGCTTCTGTGGGGGACATCTGCTGCTTGGGAAATGGAGACCTGCAAAGGGAAAGTGCTCTGGAGCCTTCTGGCCGGGTAGCAACAAACCAGAGCACAGACAGCTGCAGCTGCATGTGTGCTGCTGCGCTGCTCAGCTGCTCCCCAGCTCTGGGGTGAGCCATGCAGCCTGCAGGGGCTCTGGGGAGCACCACAGGAGAGACCTGGAGGGCTGCATGTGTCCAGAGAGCAGCAATGGGGGCAGCCTGCTGGTGTGCAGACTAGGGTGGGGTTGAATTGTGATTTAATGTGCCAGTTTAATTGTGATTTAATGTGTTACCTCAGGTGGCTTCATCTCCTGAAAATCTGTTCCAGCTCCCTGTGTGTAGAGCTGACCTGAGCTAGAGAAATAATACTGGACTGAAATCCCTCTCTGTGCTTGCTTTGGGTGTCCATGGTCTCCATCCTCGTGTTCAGAGATGTCTTCTTGCCTCTCCAACGCTTCTTTGGGAGAACTGCCAACCCAAAGGGACAAAGCTCTTGTGCTGAAGTCTCCATATTCAGGACAGCACTTAAGCAGGAGCTTGAAGTTGTTGCTTAGGTTTGCCTGAACAAGAGCAGCTTTCAGAGCAGCAGGCCTGCAGGGGTGGTACATTCTTAGACTAGTAAAGGGACAGAAATGTGAGGGTTTAGGGGTTTTCCCTCCTCCCTGGCCCTGAGGAGCTGAGTTGTCTCGTCTCAAACGTGGAGCGTGCCCAGAAGTGTAGCCACAGAGTTCCATGTCAAAGAATGGAGGGGAAAAGTAAATTAAAGATGTTGGAAAGCTGAGCAAAAATGATCAAATGCTGAGGTTTAGCAGAACCGGGAGCTGAAGAGAGGGACAAGAGTTATGCATGTAGAAGAAAGAGCTCCTGCAGGATGTGGCTCTGCTCTGCATCTTCTCTCCATGCTGGTGAGGGAAAAAGAATTCTCACACATTTCTCTGCTGCAAACAGTTTCATCCCAACTGGAAAGTAAAATAGAGGCAAAGGTGGGAACGGGTGGGGGGAGGAAGAGTTGCTGGTGGTTATCACCTGGTGAGTACCTAGAGTGAGGGGCCTGTGGGTTTCTGTCTTTGGGAGGTGATGGTGTGGGGGAAGAACAACCTCAGTGGGTGGAAGATCTGTACATACATGACAGCACACCAGTTTTGCACTTGTACATAAACTATACAGCAGCCTGCAGAGGGTGGGGAGATTTCCAGTGTATATAAACCAGAAAAATATTGAATGTATTTTTGATGCATTTTCAGTGATGTATGAGTTTTGTCTTAATAACTTCTTCATACGATGAGTATTAGTTGAACCTTTTTCCAGAGCTTTAAAGGAGCATCAGAAGGTCTCTGGCAGTGTAAGGCAGGGAGGCATATCCTGACTTCACTCAAATGCATTTCACTGAGCTGGGTAAGCCAGGGGCAATGTGGCTCTTCCGTGTCAAGGGGAGAAAGCCCAACACTTGAGTAATAAATGTACTCAAAGTAGTCATTACCTGAAGGATTAGGTCAGCAGTTAAAGCCTCTACCCTTCAGTCCGTGCCAGTCATTTCCATTCAGAATCAGTGTTCCCAAGTGTTTGTAGCTGGCTGAAGCTCAGCATTCCAAGGTGTCCAACCTCAGAGCATCTTTAGCCTTTGAGAGTAGCTTTTTGAAACAGTGGCCTGAAAACTCAGAAGTGTTGTGGCCCTTTTGCTCTGGGAAGCAGCAGTGCCCCTGGGGCTCCAGATGACATCCTCCTTTCTGCTTCGCCATTCCTCCAGTCTCTTTGGCCCAGGATTTTCCCTGGACTGTTGTGGGGGTGACAGGAGACCCTGCCATGGCGTGGGTTGATGGTTTGTGGGACACAGCTTCTTGGGTTTGAAATGCACTGTACTGAAATTGCCAAAATAAAGCTGTGCACAATGGGGTAATGCCTGTGACTGAATCAGAGACTGGATGGGGTTGGAAGGGAGCCTGAAAGCTCATCCAGTCCAACCCCCTGCAGCCAGCAGGGACATCTGCAACTAGAGCAGATTGCTCACAGCCCCAACCAGCCTGACCTGGAGTGGACCCAGGGAGTAGACATCTGCCACCTGGGCCAGGATCTCACCAGCCTCAGTAAAAGATTTCTTCCCTCTCTGTAGTCTGAGCTCCCTCTTTTAGTTTAAGCCATCAGCCCTTGTCCTGTCACATAAAGGCACAGCACAGGGCACACCAAGCTGTGCTGGCATGGTGCCACCAAGGCCTGGCAGTCCCTGTTGTGGCAGTTGATGAAGTCAGTACTTGTCAGAAACATCTTTCTCTCTGCAGTCAGCGTTTACCACAGGACACTCGTGGGGCTTGCTGCCTGGTTGCTGAATGGCAGCTCAGCTGGCTTGGGCCTCCTTGAGCTGAGAGGAGCATTAGATGAAACCTCCTCAGTCAAGGGGCTGAAAGCAGACCTCTGCCATGCCCCTGGCCCACTGGAACTCCAGTGCCACAGCCGTGGGGCTGCTTCTCCATCCTGGGCTGCCCCTGATGGCGGCAGCTGAGCCCCCCACGTTAAGGGCAGAGCACAGCTGCAGCTGTGGCCCTGGCAAAGCAGGACCCGCGGTGCCAGGAGTGCCTGCAGCAGGTATCTTTGCTGCAGGTATCTTTGCTTTTCTGGCTTCCTTAGGGAATGCCAGAGGGGCAGGGAGGGGCTGGGCTGTTGGAGCCTCCTGAGCTGAGCTGCAAGAGCAGGTTGGGAGAAGGAGCTGTGCATGTTCCACCTGGGGGACACGGAAGCAAAGCGGGGGCTGGGGGTGCCTCAGTGCCTCCTTGCCTGAATGTCAGCCACAGTCATGCCTCGATGGAGCTACCTGTGCCAGGGGTGCTCTGGCAGGGGGTGCTGGGTGGAATGTCAGCCACAGTCATGCCTCGATGGAGCTGTCTGTGCCGGGGGTGCTGGGGGCCCCCCAGCTGCTGTGCTGCTGTGGCAGGGCAGGTTGTGTGCAGTTTAACGCTACCCAGGCCATTCTCGTTCATCTCCCAGCCACGGGAGCTCTTCAGTCATTGCCTCTGCATTTGTCTTTGACTCCACCAACCTCTACCAGAAGGGAGACAGAAAACCCCAACCCCAGAGCAGCAGAACCGTGGAGGAGTGTGCCCAATGTCAGTCCATTAATGGGTTTTGCTTAAAAAGCAAACAATGGAGTTTTCTATTACTCTGAAATCTGTGCACAATAAATGTTCTTGAAGATCCTTGGATCAGTTCTAGTCTGGATTCTTTTTGTTGTTGTTGTTGCTGTTCGTCCTGTAATTATTTCCTATTCCTACCTGTGTTCAGCCCTGAGCTTAGGTTGTTAATATGTATGATTTAGCATTTCTTGCATTCATCTGTAAATAGGAGGAGTGCTGTCAGCCGCCGGGGGCTGGGGGTGGCCCCCGCAGCCCTTCAGGACTGCAGGGTGGGGGTCGTTCTTTTGTATTGTACAATAACAGCTCATTTGCAGCCGGCAGGAGGCAGTTCTTGGGAGGCCTGTGCATTTTAAATACAAATGTGAAGTACCTGTATATAAACACCAGTAAATAATGCAAACCTTTCCTCTGAAATAAAAAGTAGCTGATCTGGTTAAACTTCCCTTCTCCCTCTTGGTTGGTTTGGTTTCCTTTGGGGTTTTTGTTTGGGTTTGTTGTGGGGTTTTGTTGTTGTTGTCGTTTTTTGTTTTGTTTTGTTACTTTTTTTTTTTTTTTTTCCCCCTTTCTTAAGAATGAAGAAATAGCTCAAGGTGCTTTCAGTAACTCCTGGCTGGGAGAAGGAGGAGATTCTGCCATGCTGGTGGTTGATCTCAAGGTGTTTGTGAGACCACATCTGGACTGCTGGGTGCAGTTCTGGGCTCCCTGGTTCCAGAGAGGCAGGGATCTGCTGGGGAGAGTCCAGCAGAGCCTACAGAGATGCTGAGGGGCCTGGAGCAGCTCTGTGAGGAGCAAAAGGCTCAGAGCTCTGGCGCTGAGAGCCTGCAGAAGAGCAGCCCCACAGGGCATCTGAGCAATGCTCAGCAAGAGCTAAGCAGTCAGGGGCAAGAGGCTGGGGCCAGACTCTTGTCAGTGGTGCCCAGGGACAGGACAAGGGCCAAAGGGGACAGACTGGAACCCAGGAGGAGAAACTTCTTTGTTGTGAGGGTGCTGGAGCCCTGGAGCCCTGCTCTGCAGAGATTCCAACCCCACCTGGGCAATGTGATCCTGGGCAAGCTACTGTGGGTGCCTTGCTTTAGTGGGGGGGGGGGGCTGGACTGGATGATCTCCAGAGGCCCCTTCCAACCCCCACCTGTTTCCATGAGCAGGCTGTGTCCTCCCTGTGCCAGGTGCTGCATTTGGAAGGATTCAAAGGGGTTGTGGCCTCCACCAAAGCACAGGAGTAGCTGCTGTGCCCACACTGCCCTGCAGTCTCCCAAGCCCATCACCCTCCTCCTCTGGTGCCTTCATTAAGCTCTTGTCCCTGATCTTCCCCACAGCTGCCTCTGAAGGCTGGTGGAAAGCAGCATCCCAAAATGGTGTCCAAGACTTCACTGTAGAGGAAGAAGAAGCTCATCCTCCATGCCAGGTCGTGGGCCAAGGAGGGTTTTTGTTTGCTGCAGCCTCCTCAGTGCTGGGCCCCTGAGTCCTTGCTGTCAGGGTGCACTTGGTCTTGGGCCACTGCATTAGGCCCAGAGCTCAGAACCTCTGCACTCAGGGTTAAACAAGCCCAACAGGAACAGACAATCTCAGCCTCTTCCTTTCCCTCCTCACTGCTCTTTTCCCCACTGAACCACTCCTTCCCCTGAGTCAGAAGAATCTGACTGCAGACTGCATCATCCAAAGAGTCTTGCCAATGATTTTTGCAGCCTTCTCAGCTCTTGGTGCCAGCTGTGTCCTGGATGCACACCAAAGCTAGGAGAGCACAGTCAGAGGTGACCTCTTCTCTGCTAGCCCTTGGAAGCCTGCGTGCAGCACTCCTGACCCCAGAAGCAGCCTCCTGCCACCTCACAATCCCTTGTTCCACATTTATTTCTATGTCCCTCCTTGGCTCTGGAATTAAGCACTGCTGGGATGAAGCAGAGTTGAACCTGGCATTTATGAGCCATGAAAGTTTCAGTCAGCACCATCTCAGCTCACTGTGCTGCCTCTTCCCATGGCATTACACTTGGATGCCAGAGCCCAGCACACAGAAGTTGCTGCTGAGCAGCTCTCTGGAGGCACAGCCTGGAGTGCCCAGCCTGGAAATTAAGTGGACAGGGGGCTGGGGCTGGGGGG
>VWYK01038420.1:494122-526612 GCA_013399775.1 Semnornis frantzii | reverse complement strand
GGTGGGGGTGGTTTAGAGCTTGTCAAGGCTCATTTTGGACAGCAGGCTGAAATGCAGAGGTATGGAGCTGTATTTCACCCCTGCTCTGGTTTTCCTTCTTGTGCTGTAGCAAAAAGGAAGGAGAGGAAGAGAGGATGGAGATGTTCCAAGGCTCTGTGTCTGGCCAGAAGGATGCTCCTCTCTGTCACTCATGGGCACAGCCAGGTAAGGAGCCAGAGGTGCCCAGCAGCCCTTCTTTCCACAGGGCTTAAACGTGCACCACCTCCAGTATAAGGGCAGCAGCTGAAGTCCTTCTCCAATGCAATCAGTTTAGCTTAACCACTTGAAAGCTGCAGCTGCAGGCAGCCTGGGCTGGCCTGGAGGATGTTTCTCCTTCCCCAGGGAAAAGCTGGGCTTGGGGGCAGCTCTTGGGTGTGTTGCACATCACTGGTTGGTGGTGAAGTCTCCTGGTGGAAGCATGAACATTAATGGGAAGAGGGGAGGAGAGAGGTGTCCAGGTGAGCCAGAGCTCCACGGCTGGCAGAGAAATCATGTTGGGAACAACAGTTTGCAGCAGTTGTTGTGTTTCTCCCTGGCTGGAGGGGGCTTTGTCTGCCCTCACTTCTGTCACGTATCCAGGTCTGGCCATGGCACTGGATGACTGTCCCACACCCACAGACCAGGGTGCTGAGCTTGGGTGAGTGGCCACCTGCCAAGCAAAAATGGAAAATGAATCATACCCAAAACATTTTCACAGCACATTTCAGGTTCAACCAGCTGGAACTTTCCCAGGAAATTTTCATTGTGTCCAAAAAACTCCCAGCTGCTGAACTAGCCCACACGTGATGGGGAAGGAAACAGCCTGCATGAGGCTCCCAAGACTAATCTAACCCTCAGGATCACACAAAAACAGAGTGGAAGGGGTTGGAAGGGACCTCTGGAGCTCATGCAGTGCAAATTCCCTGCTCAGGCAGGGCACCCACAGCAGCCTACCCAGGATCACAGTGCCCAGGTGGGGTTGGAATCTCTGCAGAGAAGGAGACTCCACAGCCTCTCTGGGCAGCCTGCTCCAGGGCTCCAGCACCCTCACACCAAGTTCCTCCTTCTGCTCAGATGGAACCTCCTGNAGGACTCTCAGCCTTTGCTGCTCACAGAGCTGCTCCAGGCCCCTCAGCATCTCTGTAGCCTTCACTGGACTCTCCCCAGCAGTTCCCTGTCCCTCTGGAACTGGGGAGCTCAGAACTGCACCCAGCAGTCTTTGTCTCTCCTCTGCATCCTCAGCTGCTTTGCTCATGCATGGAGACCAATATGGTGTTCAGGAAGAAAAGGGCAACATCCGTGGGTGCAGCCCTGGGCTCTCTTTGTGTCTGGGCCCTGACTTGAGCTTCACTTGGAATTTTTATGTAGATTTTTCATACATTTGTTTTCCAGAACAGCTCTTTCCCCCCGAGCTGGCAGGGAACCTTTCCATTTGCCTCTAATCACTTTCTCTGTGATCTCTCTCTTTTTTTTAAGGATGCCAAAAATAACTCACAGATGTTCATGGCATGTGTAGAAGTCTCCTCAGTTGGCATGAACCACCACCCTCCCTCCTCCTCCATCTGCCCTCCCACTGTGCCCAGAGGGAGGGTGCAGCACCAGCCACCCCCAGCTATTTCACCCACCCAGGGTGCCCAGCAGCAGCTCAGGCCGAGTGGCTCCAAGTGCCACTGCTTCTGCTCCAACTGTTCCCAGCCCTGCTCCATCTTCCAATGCTTCCCTCCTCCTCCTCCCCTGCTGGCACCAGCCTTGCGCTAAATCTTCCCAAGCTGCCCCCAAATCTCTGCATGTCTCAACCCCACTTGCAGCAGAAGCAGCCCCAGGACTGCTGTCCCCTTCTCAGCTGGCACTGCTGTCTCCATCTCAGCAGAGCTGACTTTTCACCTTTGTGCTGCAGGAGCTGGCATTCCAGCCAAGCCCCACTGCTCTGCCACCCCCCAGAACATCCCCCCCCCTGCACAGAATCCCATGCTGGTGGGGATTGGAAGGGACCTCTGGGGATCATCCAGTCTGAGCCCTGCTGCTGAAGCAGGGCACCCCCAGGAGGCTGCCCAGGCCTGCAGTGTGCAGGTGGCTTTGGAATGTCTGCAGGCACTGCCCAGCCTCTCTGCTCCAGGGCTCCAGCACACCCATGGCAAAGCTTTTCATTGTGCTCAGATGGAACCTCCTGGGTTCCGCTTTGTGCCCATTGCCCCTTGTCCTGTGGCTGGGCACCACTGACAAAAGTCTGGCTCCATCCAGTCTGCCCTTCAGCTCTTGCTGAGCACTGCTCAGCTCCCCTCTGGGGCTGTTCTTCTGCAGGCTCTCAGCTCCAGGGCTCTCAGCCTTTGCTCCTCCCAGAGCTGCTCCAGGCCTCTCAACATTTTGGAGCCCATTTCTTCCAGCTGCTCTTACAGCACAGGACCAGGAAGCTCAGCAGCAGCCTGGCCACACAGGCATGAGCAGCCTGGCATCACAGACAGGAGCAGGAGGGTGAGGAAAATGCATGTGTGCTTTATTCATGGATATGTTTGACTACTGAATGTACAGAAGAGAAGTACAGGTCACACCCCAGCAGCTCAGGCTGGCACCAGCCACCCTCCCCTGAGTGCCAGCAGCCCTCACCATCCCCTGCTGCCCACCAGTTTATTGCTCTAGCACCAGCTCCACCCTGCTCACACTCCTGCTTGGGCAGCCAGGTGGTGGTTGTACAGACACCACAGGTCAGGGGGCTGCAGCGCTCCAAACCACTGGGAACGGTGCTGAGCTGCCAGAAAATGAGCTCAGTGGCTGCAGGAAGTTTGGCTGCTGCTGTCCTGCTTTGCTTTTTGCCTCCCATGGCTCTTCTTTGTGCTTATGGAAGCCCCTCTGGCATGGAGCATCTCCTGAAGAATGGCCTCCTCGGCTTGGTCAGTCCTTTGCCTTCACAAGCAGCTGCTTGCAGTGGGTAGTTTGAGGCTTTCAGGTGAAGATCAGTGAGTCAGGTCACAGAGCTCAGCACCAGGGAGGTTTCACCCAAAGAAGTTCCTGACTCTTCCCAAGGGAAAAGGAGAGGCCATGGCACCCCTGTGCTCGTGGGCAGGGAGGGATGGGACAGGTTTTGCTTTCTCCAGAAGGACTCAACCCCATCCTGTTTGGCAAAGCTTGACTGGAGAGCAGGCTGGGAGGGAGCTTTGCCATCCAGCCTTGGCCAGAGAGTGAAATGATCAGGCTAAAGTCATGCAGGTTTGGGGACTGCTGCTGCTTTGAGTTCTGTGCCACACTTGCTTCATTTTGAAGCAAGCCCAGACCAGGGGAACCCATGGGAGTGGAGAGCCTGGGCTGAGACAGCATTCGAGGGATGCTGGATCCAAATTCACAGGACAAAGGCTGAGGATCCTTCTCAGACCTGCAGCCTCAACTCTGTAGATGCTTTTGAGGTCCCTGAATGAAGGCCTGAGGAGGAGCCCCTCCAGCAGCCAGCCATGCCCACTGCCTCGCTGAGCTGTCTGCAGGCATCCTGGCAAACCTTCACCATGGCCTTTGAGCTTCTCATGCAATGCCTCTGTGATGATGATCCAGGGTGCTTGGCCATCACCCTCCACAGCCTTGGGGCACTTGTGGCTGTTGAGCTGCCATCCACACGGCTAAGGGACTCCACCTCCACCCTGGGCAGCCTGCTCCAGGGCTTGACAACCCTTTTGGGGAAGTTGTTTCTCATGTCCAACCTAAACCTCCCTTGGTGCAACCTGAGGCTGTTTCCTCTTGTCCCATCCCTTGTTACTTGGGAGAAGAGACCGACCCCAGCTGGCTGCAGCCTGCTCTCAGGGTGTCACAGAAAGCCAGAAGGTCTCCTCTCAGCCTCCTCTTCTCCAGCTCCCCCAGCTGCCCCTCACCAGCCCTGTTCTCCAGACCCTTTACCAGCTGTGTTGCTCTTTCTGGACACACTCCAGCACCAAAATGGCCTTTTTGGAGTGAGGGCCCCAAAGCTGAACCCAGTATTTGAGGTACAGCCTCACCAGTGCCCAGTACAGGGAGATTATCTCTGCCCTAGTCCTGCAGGGCCATGGCACTTTGAAGGGAGCTAAAGGTGCCCATTGCACCACCTCCCTGTCTGCTTTCCTGATCTGGGTGAACCTCTTGGCACCGAAGATCTCGTGTGCAGGTTTCAGTTCAGGGTGTGACTGGCACAAGATTTGGATCTTGGCAGGTTCCTTTGCACAGCCCTGGATTAGGGATTAGGTATTACAGTCCTGAGAACCTTGAGGAGCAGAAGTTTGGACAAGACACAGGCAGGAGGATTTCTGTGCATGTCTTAGACATCCACAGGTGCCCAGCTGAAAGCAGGAGTGGCTTCATGTTGGACCAAACCCCAGGAGAGTTGCTGCAGGCTCTCCACCAGACCTGAAGCAGTGAGCAAAGGAAGGTGTTCTGCAGGGAATGGGAACACAAAGGAGTGGACTTCGGTGTGCCAGCTGCTGCCATGCCCTTCTGTGCATCCAAACACTGAGGAGACAAAGAGGGTCTTGGAGGAGCACAAACCAAGGAATAAATGAGCTGCTGCCAAGCCCAGGCCTGAGCTCTGAGGGAGAATCAGGACCTATTCCATGCCTGCTGTGGTGGTCACCCTGGGTAAGCATTTGTCCTGGGAAACCTTCTCCCGCTCCCCAGCCACTGCCTCACTTGCCTTGAGGGGTTCAGTCCCCAAGGAGGCACTGAGAGTCCTCAGCTCATCTCCTGGGAGGAAGATCACCAAAAGCTCAGGTAGCCCAAGGTCACACATCAGCTTCCTGACATTTGTCCTCAGCCTGCAGCAGGGCTCTGGCTGAAGCTCTTCAGCAGCCACTGCTAACCTGAGACAGCAAAGGGCTTCACAGGCTGACCTGGACACAGCTGCTCAAGGAGGGCAACCGTGGCAGCCCACTGCCTGCCCATGGTGTGAGTGCTGCCTCAGCCTCCCCACAAACTGCCTGGGCATTTCTGTCCCCAGGGTGGTACCTGGCAAACCTTTTCTATCCTGTCTCTTCCTCAGATCTCTAATGAAATGCCCTGACTGAAGCCCCTCTGCCAGACTGGTGGGCACACAGGTGGCACATGAGGATGGGTAGTGTTGGGTTCACATCAAGTCCTGCCCACAGCCTCCCACAGTCAGCCCTCGTGGAGAAAGGTCAGCTTGGGACAGTGGTGGCCCCTGGTTGTTTGGATGTGACAACAAAATACCTACCCAAAAGGTTGTACAGAAGCANGGAGAGGGGAGGGAGAGGAGAGGGAGAGGAGAGGACTCCTGTCTCTGCCTGAGCAGGGCACCTCTCTCTAGAGGGAGCACCCCGGGGAGGTGCCAGCCTGCAGTTCACAGTGGCTGCAGGCTGTCCATGGTTTCAAGAGGGGTATAATCCCTGCCAGGCAGTTTGCAGTGTGGTTACTTAGTCCACCCCCGAGGTGCTGCAGGCCCTTTTCTGGTGACCAAAACCACCTTCCCACCACTGCTCTGGGCTCTGCAGTCTGAACCAGGCGGGGTGCCCCTCAGGTCCTGAGTGACCCTGGAGACAGTCTGAACTCCACATCACTTGACATGTCCTGTGGAGAGCCCCACAGCAGGAGTCAGGGCTTCAGGAGCCCTCCTGACAGCTCATCCTTCAAAAGTCTTTCCCCTCTTGGCTGAAGCAGGAAAAATCATTTCCTCTGTAGCTCTCATTTCTTGGCTCGACCTTCTCCTTCAGCTTCTCCCAGGGAGTTGTCCGTGGCTCTGACCGGGCCCACAGAGAGCTGGAGTGACAAGAACCAAAGTGTGAGGCGGGCAGGTGGCCAGGACCGAGGCTGAGGCGGTTGTCGATGATTGTATAAAACCAAAGCGGTTGGCAGGCGGAGGAGGGGGAAGGGATGTCCACATCCTGGCCTCCCCTGCCACCCCTCCCTCCTCCCCCAGACAGTCACTGCTCTGCTCGTTTTGTGAAGGAACCAACACAAAGAGTCCGTGCCCGGTGCGTGCCCACCCTGCCTCACATCGCAGAGAGGCTCAGCAGGGCGACAGTGGGGAGGAGCAACATCTGCGGTGAGGAGGCTGCCCAGCGGCAGGCAGCTGCTGGGCTGGAGGTCCCTGATGCCAGCCGAGTGGAGCCCCGCAGGAGCCTCTCCTCTCCAGCCACCTGCAAGAGAAAGGAGGCAGCATGGGGTGAGTGGTGCAGCTGCTCCCCACCTTGGTCCCTCTGAGGGACCTCCTGGGGCTCTGCAGCCTCCTCACATGCATGTGTGCAGAGGGAGGCAGGGCTGGTCTCAACACCCCACCTAGACTAAAGGTCAGCTCAGCTCTCTTGGAGGTGGTGGTGAAGGTGGTGGTGAAGGTAGTTGGCAGCACCGTGGCACATAGCAGGGTCACCTTGTGGGCACTGTGCTGGGCGTGCAGCCCACAAGTTTGAGCACTGGTGGAGATGCCTTTATGGGTGCCTGGGTGCCTACTCTGGTCAGTGGAGATCCATGCAGCCCATGGAAGCACTGCTGGCCAGCATCTCGGCCTGGTGGCCTCTTCGGGTGGAGGTGTTCCCTGGGTGAAGGACATGCTCCAGCCCCTCAAGGTCCTTCTTGCAGTGAGGGGCCCCAGGACTGGCCACGCAACCTTGGCAGTGCTGAGTGCAGAGGGATAAGCCCTGCCCTCGTCCTGCTGGCCACACTGTTCCTGCTCTGAGCCAGCAAGCCTCAGGAAGTCAGCCAAGCCTCCGTGTTATGATCTCCAGGATCCTCATCTAACAATGGAGAACCTGTGTTCCAGGCAGCCAAAGTGTTTGGCTGAAGCCATGCAGCTGCTCTGCGGGAGAGTGAGGAGCCAGAGCCATGGTCCTGGCTCCCCCCTCCACACCTCTGAACACCCCAGGGGGCTCCCAGCACTCCTACACAAACTGCGTCACTGTGGCACCCGTGAAAGGAAAGAGAAGGTGGCCAAAGGCAGGAGAGCAGGCTCAGCCCTGTGCTGGATGGTGGGGAAGAGTATGTGAGGGCATGAAGAAGAGGGTGAGTCAGGAGCTCCAGGAGGTGGAGGGGAGGTTGGATGTCTGCTCGTAGCTGAAAAGACACAGATGGAAGAGGGAGTTGAGGTGAGAAGGGCATGGAGGAGGTAAAGGCACAGCCAAGCATCCCTTGGGAGCAGGTCGGCCCTCTCCTACCTTGGTGGGCTGGAGGTGCTCAAAGATGTTCTCTCTGAGGGTTGCCACAGCCCTGTTGGCATTTCGCTCCTGCTTGTACATCTGTGTGGTGGGGGGGATGGACGGGGCCACAGCTGCGTTCAGGTAGGTCCCATTGCCAAAGGCCAGGATGGCATTTTCTTGGTGTGGGGAAGAGATGGAGAAAAGTGGTGTCAGGGCAGCATCTCCAAGGGCAGGCACACACAGAGCCCTTCTGCGGCCTGCCGTGGCTGCACCACCCACACACACGCCCGAGGGGCCTCAGAACTCCTTTGCTGAGAGAGCAGGGAGCTGGACAGCTGCAGCCTGGTGAGCAGCAGGGTACCTGCGTTCACCAGAAGCCTCGCCAGCCGCGGGGTTGCGGAGCAGCAGGCAGCCCGTGGCAGGTGGCACTTACGGAGGCAGATGTTGTGGGTGAAGAGGCGCAGGAAGCTCTCGCACTCTTCCTGCCGGTTGCCGCTGGCGTTGCAGGTGCACCAGGGAGCTATGCTGGAGGTGGAGTTGTCGACGTAGTTGGGTGTGATGGGGCTGCCTGCCGGGAAGGAGAGGGTTACCACAAGGCTGGTACTTCAGGAAGGGGCAAGGAGTCCCCTCCTTGCTGCGCTCCTGGGTTGCTTACAGCTCAGCGCAGCCCCTCCATGATGGCAGCACAAGAAAGCCCTTCCAGTGCTGGTGGCACAGGTCTGGTTTGCTCCCAGAGAAAAGAAGAGGGCAGACACAACTCTCATGCCCACCTCACCACCACTGGAGCCTGCTGTCACTCTAAGCAATGGGCATCTCCTGGGAGCCCAGGTTCTCCACGAGCATTCCGACTCTGTCTGGAAAAGCCAAGCTCAGCCTCCAGAACACTCAGAGGCAACAGTGGAAGGACTAAGCCAGAACAAAATCTTGACCCCAAAGCCTGTCAGTCTGTCCTGCTGATTAGAGTGGGGCTAGGCCAGTGCCTGTTGATGCTGCTCTTCTGGCTCTGCGTGTGCTTGTGCTAGCAGTAGCCAGCTGGGTTTCTGCAGCATCTGAAGAGCCAGTGTGGCATCCTCTGAAGGCAGCAAGGTGACAGTGGATGGTGACTTCCAGTGACATCACTGGTAGTAGCACCAAAGAACCTCTGATAGAATCATAGAGTGGTTTGGGTCAGAAGGGACTCCAAAAGTCATCCAGTCCAACCTCCCTGCAGGGACACGGAGCCTCATCTTGAGTATCTCCAGCAATGAGGCCTCAGCTACCTCCCTGGGCAACCTGCAGCAGCGTCCCAGCACTCTCGTGGTGCAGAAACTTGTTCTAACATCCAATCTAAATCTCCTTTTCAGTTTCAAACCATCGCCCCAGGCCGTAGAGCAGATGCCCTGGCACAGCCCACAGTGTTCCACCTGAGACAGAAGCTGGGGTCTTGCAGCAGCTCATGGGGCATGGTTTCTGCTTCCACTGTCCCAACATTACTCCTGCTCACAGCTTAGGCTTCCTCTCCAGTCATGCAGAATGCCCTCCCTTAGGCCAGTCCCAACTCGCCACCTCGGAGAGTCAGAGGAGGCATTTGGCACCCAGGGGTGTGGGCTGGCAGCCACAGGCCCGGGCCCGTGGCCCTACCTATGATGCCCGTGTAGGCCAGCAGACAGGCGGCGTAGCTGTCCCGGCGGCAGCCGCTGCCAGCCTGCGGCGACGGTTGGCAGTTGAACTGGAACTCGGCGTAGCGAGACCTGTGGGCAGGGCACAGAAGGGCACAGGTTAGCACAGAAGGGCAGGGCACAGAGCTCTGGGGCCACAGGCTTCTGAAAGAGAGGGACCTGCCCAAGTGGGTCAAGAGGAGGCCATGGAGATTGATCATAGGAGTAGAGAAAAGCTTTGGGTGGAAAGGCCCTCAGCTTGCACAGTGCCTTGGTCAAAGCACCAAATCGCTTGGCACAAAGCAGCTTGCAG
Organism: Semnornis frantzii; assembly: GCA_013399775.1. NCBI lineage: Eukaryota > Metazoa > Chordata > Aves > Piciformes > Ramphastidae > Semnornis > Semnornis frantzii. Next base: position 517,547 of record VWYK01038420.1, on the reverse strand, counting down.
TCACACTCTGGGCTCGTCGGGACTGTCTGGGCCAGGCTGGAAGCTGGTGCATCATTCAGACATTGCCAGGCTGCCCTTGGCATGTAGCTGTCTTGCTGGCTTGGGTGGGTAAACTCCGTAAGTCCTGCTGCCAACCAGATCCTTGCCAGCTAATCCCAGCAAATATCTGTTAGCATGCAGGCATCCGGTTTGGCCATTGCTGGGACATCTAAGACGTCCACATGGGGCTCTCAGGCAGGGCACAGAACCTACCAGAGATTCAGGTCTAAACAGGCATCCCACGGCCAGGTCAGAAGGCATCTCACATGGCATTTTTGCTGCCTAGGAAACTCCAGCAAGCACTGGCACTGCTGCCACTTGAAAGCAGCTCATCTGTGTGTGCCTCATCCCTTCAGATGGCAGCCTGCAGTGCCTGAACTGTGATCCTCAAAGGCTGGCTCTGCCCGGGCAGTCTTGAGAGGGCTGAGCATGCTGCTCCTGCCAGCCAGCCTGCGTCTCCCAGATATGTGCTGCTGCTCCTGCTTGGCACTGGCACTCGGACCTGAGCTTTCCTGCCCATTTCTCTCCTCCCATCTTCTTTCTTTCTCTTGTTTCCATGTTTGCCCCATACCAATCTCTTTCTCCCAAGCCCTGGTCACCCTATTTTGTCCTGCATCATTTATGGGAGGAAGGTACTGATGGGTCTGTGTTACTCATGTCAGTAGAGCCCTCCCCTCAGGATGGGAAATCCAAGGGGTTACAGCTGTGTAGAAGCTGCAGGAGGACCAAACAGTGCAGGCAGGGTCAGCCCTGCACTATCTTACTCCATTTCTTTCAAGGGCCATGATTTGTTACTGCCTCTTCTGCTGGTTTCTGCACTGCTGGCTGTGACCGGGTCACACATCAACCCCTTGCTCCCGCCGTGTCTCCGGAGGATGCTTTCTGTTATATATTCAGAGAGCAAAGAACCAGATAATTAACAGCTGTGCTGCTCGCAGGAGACAGCTCCCAGCCTCCTGGGGAGCCACTCTCTCCCCTTTGATTCTCTTCTCCCCTGCCGTGCCCGCTTGTCTCTTTAGGAAGAGGCAGTACCCCTCTGTTGTGGGCTGCCCGGGCCGCCAGGGCTGGCCTGGCACAGGGGTTGGCACCCTGCAGAGGCTACCTGCAGACGTAGTTTTCGCGGCAGGAGTCCAGCGGCGCCAGGCAGTTGGGCTTCTCCTTGGACTCGTAGGAGCAGGCCGGGACGATGGTCTGGCGGCGGCGCTCGGCGCAGGCGGTGTCGTCGCAGGGGCAGAAGAGCAGCTCGTGGGTGTACTCGGGCGGCACGCGGTCGAAGAACTTGCGCAGGGCCTTGTGGCACTTGGAGCGGTTGCAGGAGTCGGCGCGCGCCAGGCGCCGGATGCAGAAGGAGACGTACTCGGTACGCAGCCGCTGGCACACCTCGTCCACGTTGCAGGCCTTGGCGGCGTCCAGGCACCGGTTCACCTGCGTCACCTCGTTCTCAGCCCCTGCGGATGGAGGTGGGCGGGAGGGGGTTTGCGTTTAGCCGTCCCACTCGTCCCACCCCTGTCCGTGGCACCTCGGTGAGACCTCCAGAGTGAAGTCCACATTCTCTGTCTGTGCCCTGGCAGGACCAACTCTCCCTTCCCTGCTCACCTTTCCCAAGGGATGCCACAGCCACACAGCAAACTTCATACCCCAGAGTCTCTCCACCAAGCTCCTGCATTTAATAAAAAGAAGTTTCCTCTACCCCAGACACCTCAGAACACTTTACCAACCCGAGTTCACCAACCTGGTGCCAAGGAAGGCAGCAGGCATTAGAAAATACATCTACTTATGGCCACAGCTGAGTCCATCTGCATGATGAGATCTCCTCTGAGGGACCTTCCTTTACCAAAATGTTGCTTAAGATCACACATTGGCTGAGTGGCTGTACCAGTCTCCTGATGGGCACTAATCTTTGGCCCTCAGACTCTCTGCCCTGTGCAATGAATTTTCTCAGGGTTCTGGAGGGTCAAATCTGTCTTTGACAGCAGCTGAGCTGTGCTCACCCCAGGACCTGCCTAGCCAAACAGGAGTTGTCATAGTCTCAAGGCACATCATCAGCAGTGCCCTGACTTGCCCTACCCGGCCCAGTTCTGCCCAGTATGCCATGTCCTAAGCAGCAACAGTGCCTTCCCAGGACAAATATCAGAGCTCCCATCCAACCTGATGCCCCTGGGACCTCAGTGCTGCCTGGGTCTGTCTCCACACCCTTACCAAGGTCATCCCATGAGCAGCAGGTGGGAGAGTAGGGCTGTGCTGTGGGGGTGCAGTGAGGGTGGAGGGAAGCTTACAGCAAGGAGGACAATCAAGAAGAGAAAGTGATGAGAAGTGGACTACTTTGGGAGGTATGCAAGGGGCTCTTGAGCTGATGTGGCAAAGGTCTCCTCTGCATGTGTTGGGGACAGATGAGAGCAAAAGTGCTTGTGGAACGCTGCTTGTAGGGCTCCACAGAAGGGTGAGGATGTTTCATGCAGCAGGGAAATGCTAGCAGGAGTCAGTGCAGACATTAGGCTCTATCTGATCAGAGAGATATGATGAGGATCCTCCAAGCGTGAGGGAGAAAATGAATCTGAAGCCGTTTTTCACCTCTCTGAATTAAACTCATGACCCGAGGCACACTGGAAGGGCTTTCTCCCAGCAGAGAAGGATTTCTTCACAGAGGAAAAAATCGGCAGGATGATAAATTTCCAGCACAGAGTCAAGTCCTGTCTTTGGCCAGGATAAAACCAACCAGTCCCTGCTGGCAGGAGTTAAAACCTGGGCAGCCTCTCCGAGCACCTCAGAACTGGCTGCCTGCCTTCATTTCTGCTGGTGCTACCACAGAACCATGGAATGGGCTTGGTTGGAAGAGACCTTTCAGATCATTGAGCCCAGCCATGAACCCAGCAATGCCAGGTCACCACCAAACCATGGCCCTTAGCACCACAGCTCCATGGCTCTTAGATCCCTCCAGGGATGGGGACTCTGCTGCTGCCCTGGGCAGCCTGGGCCAGGTCTTGACAACCCTTTCAGGGAAGAAATTGTTCCTCATGTCCAATCTAAACCTCCCATGGTGCAACTTGAGCCTTTTTCCTCACCAGGCACTTATTCCACTCCTCCTCTGAACATTTATTTTCCCTTTCCTGTTCTCTTTGCTGCTTAGGGGGAGCTGGAAGTGCAATTCCAAGTGCCTCAATGAAACTTTCCCTTGGTGTGTTCCCACCACAGAGGTACCTCCCTTCACAAATGCCCAGAGACTGATTATTGTTGTCAGAGTTGTGGTCTCTACTGTCAGCAAACATAGGAGACAGTGACTGGGAAGGTTCCACTCCCCTGTCAGCTGATGGAGCACAGGATACAGCCCAGATTTCCTCCTCTTCCCACACCATGACAGAGGATGTGTTTTATAAATCACCACTGCACAATTAGTGCAGGGATATGGAGTCCCCAGTCCAAGAGAGGCAGGGAACTGCTGGAGAAAGTCCAGCAGAGCCTATGAAGATGCTGAGGGGCCTGGAGCAGCTCTGGGAGGAGCAAAGGCTGAGAACCCTGGGGCTGAGAGCCTGCAGAAGTGCAGCCCCAGAGGGGATCTGAGCAAAGCTCAGCAAGAGCTGAAGGGTGTGGGGCAAAAGGATGGGGCCCCAGTGGTGGAACAAGGGCCAGTGGACACAAACTGGAGCCCAGGAGGTTCCATCTGAAGATAAGGAAAAACTTTGGTGTAAGAGTGCCCAGAGAGTTTGTGGAGTCTCCTCTGGAGAGATTCCAAACCCACCTGGCCACTCTGATCCTGGGCAAGCTGCTGTGGGTAAGAAATTCTTGGGAATTTAGGTTTTGGTAGATTTGAAAAAGGGTCCTTTGGCTGTTCTGGTGTGATCCTAAGCACCATACAGGCATGAGGTGGCAGGTTGGAAGCTATGTTATAGAAGCTGTTGATGAAAATAAATCATAAAATCATGGAATGATTTGGGGTGGAAGGGACCTCAAAGCTCAGCCAGTTCCAACCCCCACCATAGGCTGGGACACCTCCCACTAGGAACAGGTCACTCAAGACCTCATCCAACCTGGTTCTGAACACCTCCAGGGTGGGGGCACCCACAAATTCCCTGTGCAACCTGCCCCAGTGTCTCCCCACCTTCACTGTACAACATTTCTTCCTAATATCCAGTCTAAACCTGCCCTCTTCCATCTTAATCTATCATCTCCCAGCTTGTCATATAATTAAATAATAAATAAGGAAATATAAGTAACATAATTAAGTAATAAAGAAGTAAAAAAAGAGATTAAACCAAGATATTTCATGTCCCTAGATGGGTGCTGAGCCCTCTGGTGTGTTCTCCTGCTGCTCTGAGCCCATTTGCTTTGCTGCCCAATGGGTTTCAGTCTGCTTTAAAAATCTGTCAGTGCCTTAACCAGGCATAAAAATCCCCATCCCTAGAGTTCACTGAGCACTGAAGAGCCCTGTGGGACTTCAGTGAAAGGGGAAAAGCTGTGGCAAAGGTGGCCCTGACCCAGCAAACAGCTCTGTGCACGCCTCAGCTGCCATGCTCAAATCAGTCAAGTGCAGTGGATAAGAAGCTGTGAGGTCAGGGAGCAGCCCCTTGCCCCTTGCTGCTCACATTGTTGAGGGCTGATGGCTTAATTTGCTCCTGGACACTTCCACCTAACAAGTGCCTCACCATTGTGTGGACTGCAGACATCCATTGGCTGCAGGGACCTGCTGCTCTTTACTTGCTTGGGTGCACTCCAGCTGTGGATGCCAGCCCAGAGTCAGGGGCATGCTTGGGATGAGCTGCAACAGCACCACTGTTCTGGCACGGCTACCAGTGACAGACAAGGACTACATTAGCCCACCCCGGATGGGGCAGTTTGGTACCCAGAATCACCATCAGGAAAGCTTCCCCACGGCTATGGTCATAAGCATGGGTTGTGGTGGCAGCTGTGGTCTTGGTGACGGATGGCTTGGCAGCTACTGCACTGACCTTTTAACTGCTGAGGTAGGGGTCCATGCCCCCGGGGGGGTTAAAAGGTGTCAGGAAGCTCTGCTTACATTATTAAGTGGATTGCACAGAGCAGAGCATAGGTCTGAGTCCTGAGGTTGCCCTCGGGGCACAGGGTTAAAGGCTGTGGCTGAGGTCAGCCTGTAGGTTGGGTTATTGACCTTTTTGCCTGCAGAGTGTGGAGCCTGTGACTGATGTGGAAGTAGAGTCTTGTGCCTGACCACAGCAAGCACCCCTGCTGGGCAGGATGCCTGCGTGAGGATGCCCCATCCTTGGAAACATTGGAGGTAGGTTGTCTGGGGCCCTGGGGAGCCTGCTCTAGTTGAGGATGTCCCTGCTCACCGCAGGGGACTGGGCAACGTGAGCATTAAAGGTCTCTTCCAGCCCGAATCATTCAGTGGTTCTATGGCACAGGTCATCTGCTTACTCTGAAGAGCCAACCCATCCGTGATGGCTTATTGGAAGAGACTTTCCTATGTGCCTCAATCCCAGCCCAGAGTGAGAAAGCCAAATAAAGATTTCCAGCGCCGCATCCAGGGCTTGCTCCTCTACCAACAGCTGAGCACAAGAACGAGAAGCAGCTCCCTGGAAAAAACAACTGCAAGCTCTCAGCACTGTTTGGTGAGCCCCCAAAGGACTGCCTCGTCCACAGCATTTGATCCCACAGCCAATGCCCCCCACTGAGCCCAGCGGAGCTCTGGCACCTCCCCCACGCCTACCTGCGGTGATGGATGCCAGCCGCACGTAATCGAAGCCTCTGACGAAGGGCTCGTAAGGGGAACTCTCCAGCACATTCATGCCTGTGTTGAAAAGAGAAGTCAGTGAGAAGGCAGCTGAGGCTCTTGAGGGATGTCTGCACCGTTTGAGGCTCAGCAGATGCAGAGCAGGTTTGCCTGGGGGGGTCCCAAGGAAGGAGCTGTGTGCTCTGGAGGCTGTAAGCAAATGGCTACTCGGAGTCACAGAGCCACATCCTCAGAGCAGGAGCAGATGGAAGTGGCTTTTGCAGATGTCTCACAGCTCTGGAGGAACCCTCAGGGAACTGATGAGCTGCAGCCCTCTGTAGCCCAAATCTCGGCCTATTTACAGGGCTTGCCACTGAGGACCCCAAGCTGTGGCACAGGCCCTTGCTGCTGGGCAGAGCCCAAATCACCAGCTCCCTCCATGGGGTTTCCATCACCATTGCTGCTTCCTACATATCCCTGCCTGGGTCAATGTTTCTAGAACAGTTCCATGCACACCTTCATATTTATTAATCCTTCTGCCCTTCTCCTTGCCACCAACCCTCTCCAGTTTGGGACAGAGCTGATGACCCACGACTCCCACAGAAGCTCCACTGCCAGTTGCTGGGCAGCTGATTTGATTCCACCAGTACACACCTGCCCAGCACTCAGCGGGCACTGCTGCCCCGACAGCCTGATGGGTACCACCAAGTGCTACTGAGGCAGCAGCTTGCCAGCATGTTTTGATTTTATTAGGCATTTAGATGGAGCAGGACAGCAGCAGCAGAGGCACTCTCCGGGGTAAAGCACTATCAACCCTGGTGCTGCAGGCATATGCTGATCACCAGCTGCGGCCAGGAGGAAATGGCTCCCAGGGCAGGGAGCCCCCTGCAATTACCACAGGTGCAGCACAAGGCAGCTTTACACCTTCACCGAAATGCCCTGCACGGTTGCTGAGTGGAGAGGGGCCCATTTGTATGTTCCAGCATTGCAGTTTCATGTCCTGATGATATAGCACCTTATCAGGGAATTGTTATCGGGCTGTCAGCCTGTTATTGTGTCTCCAAATGGGAAGGTGGCTGAGCAGAGGCGCTCAGGAGGAGCTGAGTAAATAGTGTGCTTTGTAAATTCCCTGAGCACACACTTCCACAATTGATTTTTTAAGAGGGCTTCTAGGAAGCTCTTTACAGCCTCCTGGGTAGGTATGACAGAGGGACAAAGCTCTGCACGGAGCGTGTGGGTTGCCTGCCTCGCTCAGTCCATTAAACGTGTGTAAGGACTCCACCACACCTGACGGGCAGGAAATATATTTCCCCAGGGAACTTCAAGCAAGGATCTCAAAGGTTTGGGAGCGTCAATCTGCGCTGCAAGTGAGCTCCATGTGCAAAAAGTGTGGGACTCAGGACACGACAGAAGAGGAGAGGTAGGGCAGAGGCTTGGAAATCTCCCATAACAGTGCTACTGACAGCCATGCCAGGATGGAGGTGCCGAGCTGCTGAGCAGGAAGCCCTTCCAACCTGGCTAGCCAGCACTCAGCCCTTGGTCTGCATCTGGAGACCCACACCTGGCCCAGGACTGCTCCCAGTGCTCCCTGCCATCCTCTCACTGCTCTTCCAGCTGTGGTCCCAGAGCTGCCCCTGACACCACTGCCCTGTTAAGACGAAGGGAGAGACTGTGTTGTCACCTCTTCCCCAGGCTTCACTGCCAAGCAAACAGATTCGCCTGGTACTTAACTATGGCAAAGATGGCATCCTGGGGGATGCTGAGGCTTCTTGCTTCCCCAGTCAGTTCATAGCACCACACTCTGGACCATGCAAGCTGTGCCACCTGAAAGCTTTCTGGGAAGGTGACCAAGCAGCTGCCACTCTGGCAAGCCTGTGCATCACATCTTCCATCCTCGTTTTGCTTGGCCTTTTGGCCCCTGCCATTGCCTCTGCACCTTCCAGCTTTCAGCCAGCAGCCCTTTATTGCTCTGCTTCACAGCCCGTGGCTGGGAGGGTCTGTTTTACTCCCTGTTTTAATTTTCATGGTGTGTAAAATACTCTCCAGCCTGACAAGGAAGAGTTACAACCACTGAGGTGCTCTTTTACGATGACTCCTAAAAAATGTCAAAATGCAAACTGACTAAATGCTGGCTCTGGGAACACTTTGCACTGAACTTGATCTCACCTGCCCCAAATCTTCACTGACCCGAAGGCAGTGGTGCACTTGGGGGCTTCCAAGAGAGTGATTTTTCTTTTTATCTGGGTTTTTGTTTTGTTTTGGGGTTTTTTTTTGCTGGTTTCTCCTCAATGCCCACAATTTACCATGAGGGTAGTGCAACACTGTGACAGGTTGCCCACAGAAGTGGTTGGGGTCCCATCCCTGGAGATATTCAAGGTGAGGCTCGACAGGGCTCTGGGCAACCTGATCTAGTTGAGCACGTTGAGTGCAGAGGGGGTGGGACTGGATGAGCTTTGGAGGTCCCTCCCAACCCAACCCATTCTGTGATTCTCTGAATTTGCATCCTCTTTCTGCCCAGTCCATGCTCTTGGCTGCATTCCCCCAGCAGAAGACCTCAAGGTAAGAAAGACAGCAAGTTAAGAACAAAAGGAGGGAGATGTCTCAGGCTTTCAGGATTGCTTTCTCCAAGATGGCATTGCCACGGGGATCAGTAGGTCTGGGAGGGGACAGAACTCTGCAGGAGTGACCTTCCTTGTGGCACTCTGCGGAACACCCCAGCAGCGCGAGAGTCCTGCTGCCTGACCTTCCATCAAGGTGTGGTGGATGCTCCAGTAGACGCTCAGGCAGTGCTTCTCCTTCTTCATGCCTCTCTTGCACTTGCAGCCGTAGAGCTGACTGGAGAGCAGAGCTGTCACCGTGCTCCGGCACTGGCTCTTGGCGTCGGGGCCCAGCTTGTTGGCTCCGTTGCCTGCAATGCACTGCCGCAGGGTGCGGAATTTGGCGCTGCAGATGGGGTCGTTGGTGCAGGACTCGCCTGCCTGGAGGCAGTCCCTGCTGGAGCTGACAGCTTCTGCCATACCTTCTGCAAGAGAACAGAGAAGGGATGTGAAGGCGATGGAGAACCTCGGGTGAAAATGAATTGTGTCTCCCAGGAGCTGGACCAGGCTGGGACATCACGCGGAGATGGAAATCCCTCTCGTCACCACCCACCCTAGGAGCAGCAACCTTTCTCCTGAAGTCTTCGTGGGCAGATCCCTCCCCAACAGGTCAGCTGAAGGGTTTAAATGCCCACCTGGTGGGGAACACTGGCTGCTCGAGTGTGTTTGCATTGCAGAGGAGCAGGAATGGCAGAAAGGAAGATGGAGCCATGCTCACTGCAGGCTCATGGTCGCATAGCTCTGCCTCAACAACGGCAGGGGCAGAGACTCAGCCATGCTCAGCAGGGCATGGTGGCACCTGGGCGATGGAGAGACTGGGATCAGGACGAGGCAAATTGCCCTCCTCCCAGGTGGTCTGATGTTCTGGAGCATGTTGACACAGGCTGGGCATGACTGCACCACAGTTTGGGGCAGCAATGAAGGGGGAAGCCTGGTTCATGGAAGGAGAGAACCAGTCCCTGTGCCTGGGAGGTAATTTTGGATCCTGCTGTACTATAAATCTGGAAACTGCTGTCATGACCTTGAAGGAGGACTTCTCAAAGGGACTCCCTGTCCCCAGCACAAATCCCCTGTCCCTTTGGATAGCAGCCAGAAGGAGAAGGACACTTTACCTTTCACAAGGTAGGTAAGGTGAAGGCACCTTCTAGTTTTTGAACCCCCACAGGACTTATTCTTGCTGCAACCCAGCTGTGGCAGTATTAGAGAATCCTCTCTCCTGAGGACATGTGGAGCCTTGGTTGCCATCTGTGAAGGCTTTGTGAGACCTTCCCTCTCCACGAGAGCATTGATCTCTCCATAAAATCCTTTCTTCCTCCTTCCATAAAATCCTTTCTTTTCTACCTCTCCTGCCCTGAACTTCTGCACCTGCCTCTGCTCCCCTGCCAGTCCCATGCTTGAACCCAGCAAATCCACCTCTCCTCCCACAGCAGTCACAGGGTGTTTGCTAAGAAGGAGCTGCTTCTGTTACTCTTGATTAGAGTAGAAGGCAGCAGCTGAAGTTCAGATACTTCAATTGTGTTTCTTACAAACTTTGGGCTAACCCACCAGGAGGTTTCCTCCCAAAATATCTCAGTGGCATCTCAAATGCAGAACCTTCCACCAAGCTTGAGCCTGTTTCAAAGTGCCTGGTGTCCAAAGCCAAGCTTTCCTTATTTCTAACCTCACAACACCTCAACTTTGAGCTCTCCCACCCCTGCTTTATTCATAAACCTGCTTTATTTAGCACTCAAGGCTTGTTTGGATCTGCCAAACGTGGAGAGAGAAATTATTTCCAACATGTACAAAGCTCTGCCTTGGGCTGTCATATCTTGAAGAACTCCAAACACAAGGAGTGAGTTTCCTTGCAGCATCATCTGGAGCTGGGGCTGCTGAGAGTCTCTGTACAGGCAGCACTGAATGCTCCACGCACACCTCTGAGCAGAACACAAGGGGGGTGGGAGGGAAGGTGCTTGCCTTGTTTTGTCCTGCCCTTCTCCAAAGGCTCTCCTCTGGACGAGTACAAAGCATGGCAGGTTTCCTCCTGGCAGAGGTGACTTTGTCAGTGTCATGTCAGCTGCTAGAGAAGTAGGTTACAACAGAAATTATGACCCCTCCTCCCCTCTCTCTGCTACGTGAACTGCTGAAGATACTCCCTAGGATGGTTATAAACACAGCCAGCCTGCAAAAGCTGTAAAGCACTTTGGGATCCCACTTGGAATAAATCTAATAGATTGACCAGCTGAGAAATTTTCCTGCTAAAATTTTAAGTAAATATATCCTGGAGCTGAGACTTCCTTACAGAACAAAGAGCAGGGAGGGGAGGAAAATTTACAGCCCAAGCCCGAAGCATAAAGCATCCTCGTTCAGGCTTTATGACAGAGGTGATTGAAGCACCTTGAAGTGGAACGTCAGGGCTGACCCATTCCATAATCACGTCACTTAAACCCCAAACCATTCAGGGGCTTTCGTTGTTAGCGATGTCTCTGCAAGGAAGACAATACAGCACCAGGTTCTGCTCACACTGCCCCCGGGAGACTCGTTTTATGCAGCATTAAGAGAGTGCCTCCTAGGGAACAGAAAGATCATCTCTGTGACTTAGAAAATCAACGGCAGTGACAAAGGCAAACCCAGGTCTGCTCTCCCACAGATCACAGGAACAGAACCACAGAAGGGGTTGGGTTGAAGGGACCCTTAGAGCTCGTCCAGTCCAACCCCTGCAGCCAGCAGGGACATCGGCAATTAGAACAGGTTGTCGGGAGCCCAGACGGCCTGACCCGGAATGGTTCCAGGGATGTGACATCTGCTACCCCTCTGGCCCCTTCAGGTGCTGAGAAGCCACCCAAGTTGTGACCAGAGCTCCTTCTTCTCCAGGCTGAACAATCCCAACTCTCTTAGCTGGCTCACCCCAGCAGCACCCCCAAGTCCTTCTCCAGAAGGCTGCTCTCCAGCCCTTCATCCTCCATCCCACGTTGGTACTGCTGATTGCCCAGCCCAGCTGAGGCCTTGCACTTGTCCTGGTGCAGCTGGAGTGGCCTTTCTGGCTTTGCCTTCAAAACCAGCACATTGCTGACTCTGCTCCAGGGGTTCCTCTGCTGCTGCCCCTGTCTGACCCAGGGGCTCAGGGTATGCAGCCGGTCGGGCATGCCTTGGGCTTCCCATGTCTCTGCTTTTCTAAGAGCAGACCTCCCAGCTCCCTCTGCTCTCTTTAGCAGGGCATTTGTCTGAGCTTTTATTGCTCACTTGCTGCTAATTTCACACTATTTACAGTGGGCAGACAGAGTAATGAGCTTATTTTCACATCCTGTTTGTAGCTGTGCTGCACATCTGCTGCTGCTCTCGCTTACCTCAGTGGCACTTACATGAAGTTAATCCTAACATGCAGGAGTAAGTAACAAACCTGATTCTTCCAATTGCCCTACAGACCCTTGGCTCGCCTACAGGCATCTCAAAGTGCATTTTGCTGACCAAGGAGGTCTGGCTCTGCTCTAAGGAGACCATTTCCTTGACAAAAACCTTTTCCAGGCAGGCACCTCACGTGCCTGCTGCACCTCAGAGGTCTTCTGCTGACCAGACTGCCCACATGCAGCACATCAGGTTTGGTGAGAGGTGTCCCTCTAAAAGCTTTGCTTTGCCTGCAAGGGTAGATACTCTTCGAGCCAGAGCCACACTTCCAGCCAGCACACATGCCATGGGAGCAGCTGGGAGAGGGCACTGCAAAGTGTACTTGCACCTTGTGTGAGCAGGACAGATCCCTGCAGCAGATCCAGGGTCCGGACCTGAGGTGAGCACCAAGTCATCTCAGATGCTGAGGGGACTGAGCACTGCCTGGGGAGGAGAGGCTGAGGGTCCTGGGGCTGCTTAGTCTGGAGAAGAGAAGACTGAGAGGGGATTTGATAAATGTTTCTAAATCTCTGAGGGCTGGGGGTCAGGAGGGGGGGAACAGTCTCTGCTCACTTGCTCCTAGGATAGGACAAGCAGCAATGGATGGAAGCTGCAGCACAGGAGGTTCCAGCTCAACACAAGGGTAACTTCTTGCCTGGAAGGGTCCCAGAGCTGCCCAGAGAGGTTGTGGAGTCTCCTTCTCTAGAGCCTTTGCAGGCCTGTCTGGATGTGTTCTGTGTGCCCTGAGCTGGATTGCCGGGTCCTGCTCTGGCAGGGGTTGGACTGGATGAGCTCTTTGGGTCCCATCCAGCCCCTGACATTCTGTGAGCCTGTGTGATCCTGTGAGCTGTGATCTCTGTGTTCAGATGGAAAACGTGGCCACTGCTGGCAAATCCTGATGGGCTGGATCAGACTAAACCTGCAGGACATGCTGGTGCAACTGCTGAGATCCAGAAACTACCAACCTAGCCTCAGCTGTCAAAAATAGATTGCTGCACACAGCTGGAATGAAAAATGATGAGAAAGGGAGTCTGAAAGAAATATTCCTAATATTTCCTAAATGTTCACAAGCCAACAGTGATGTATGAGTGAGGCCAGGTGGCCAGTGCAGGTGGTCTCTGCTGAACCTTGCTTAGAGTATGTTCTCATTTCATGATTTTACAGCCAACTGCTCACCGTCACCTCAGGAATAAGCTCCTGTATAAAGCTTTTCCCATTTAATGCAGAAGCAGCCACAGAGGGCAGAGAGCTGCCCCAGGAAACACCTCTGGCCCCTGGACCAAACCTCCCCGAGAAGAACCCTCCCAGCAGATGCCCCACACCTTGTCCAGAACTCAGAGCTGTTGTGTGGATCTTGTAGTGCTCAGCAGTTGTTTCCTGGATGCTCTTCTCTGGGCAAGAGAAAGTTTTTTCCTTCCCTATGCCTTGCCCTGAGCTTAGGGCATGCTCAGTGCTCCACCCCTGTGAACACTTCAAGGGCTGGCTCAGTGCTTTGCAGGTTACATCAGAGCAGCTCATGTGAGCAGGATGACAGCACTGGGTGGTGTTTGTAGATGGAGATGGTTTTACAAACATAATACATAAACTGAAGTCCCACCCTGCAAGCTGACCTTTTGCCAGTGATCCTTTCCAGTCAGCACTGAGGTGGTGGAATCCACTGAGAACACCTCAGGAGTGCAGTGTCTGAGGGTATCAAAGCAGCAGTGCAAAGCTCAGGCCAACAGCATGCTGCATGTCTCCAGAAGGTGTTAGAAATGTGCTGCCTGACTCTTGGCACCCACAGCTCTGCCCTTTCTCCCCTTGCTTTCAGCTTACAAGCAATCTTCTGTCCCTGCTTGCTCAGTGCCTTCGAGCAGGACTTCACAGGCACTGGGAAATACAAATACAACAACTGACCAAGTGCTTCCTTCTCCTCTGCAGCTGAGCCACGGAGAAGATCACTTACTCATTATGTGCAGTCAATGAAACCACACTCCTCTGCTCTGTCTCCTTGCTTACCATAGACATGTACAGGACACCCAGGCACCTCCTGAGCCATCCCACCTGCCCTCTGGCAAGTCAGGTGAGGTATCTGCACAACTCAAATGAGGTACAAATGCTTTCAGTGTGCTGTTCTCTGCACTGTGAGGGCTTACAATGCAGAATGAGAGTGAGATGTGGTGGCCACGAATGTTAAATGAAAGCCAAAGAGGGCTCAGAGAGTTGGGGTTTAGACATCAGCTGAGATGAACTCAATAATCTCCAACTTGTCTTTCTCTTAGGTAGCATCCTTAGCCATTTGCCAAGGAGGAAACTGTCACTCTGACTCTGATGAAGCTTGAAAAGATGAAGTCATTTATTTGTCCCCCACCAAGTCAATGACTAGAACCTGGCTGTTAAAGAATAACCCTGGGCTGAGGCAGGAGTTGTTGGATTGCGTCTGCAGACTTTCAAGTGAGATGACAATCTGGAGCCCTCTGGGTGTCTGAGCTCTGCTGAAGTTACTTCATGTCTCCATTATGCTTAAGGATAAAAGAATTCTTCATCAAAACTTGAGATGAAGTCTGCTACCCTAACACATCCTTCTTGACAAGGCTTCAGCCTTTGTTTCCTAAAGATGCCTCAGGGATGCCCTGTCCTGCCGGGCAGACTCAGCCAGCCTGGCCACCAAACGGCTCTGAGCAGCATTCTGCAGCAAGGAAGCTGCAGCTCAGACCAGCAGCCCAGTGCATGGCCCAGTGCATGGCCCAGTGCATGGCCCAGCTGCAGAGTGCTGTGCACCTTTGCTGAGTGAGAATCCACCTGACCAGCAGCACCTTTGGGTGCCCCTGAGGCCTCAGCCTGAACACAGCCACCCTGAAACGTCTGCTCTGAGACCCACCCTCTGCACGGGATGGGTCCTGGCAGGGGACCTGCCCCACTGGCTGCTGGCCGTCAGGATATCGCTGAGGTGTGGGGCCTGGGCTGGTGACCTCTGCCGCAGGAGCAGCTCTCAGTGGCACATCGAACCCTTCAGGCTGCAGCTGCTGCTCTCTCAGAGGAGTCATCACCGCCCGAGCCGGCCCAGCCCTCGGAGCTGAGAGCGCTGCAGTGGAGAGTGCTCAGGAACGCTCCGCAGGCAGGTGACTGCCACTGGCCCCGGCCAGTGCTGGGACATTGTCCCTTCCTCTGCAATGCCCTTGGGAGAAGCGAGCCTCACAGCAGAGCTCCCCACTGGCACAGTCCTGGAGAGCTTTCTCTAAGGAAGATCTGGCAAGAGAAGCACCACATGAAAGTCCATCCCCCACTGGAGGGGTAAGAATGATTTTAAGTGTGCTGCCACCCTGAACTGCGGCAAAAAAAGGGCATTTTGGGGAAGTTTGGGACCTAAAATCACAGAATCATGAAATGGTTAGGGCCGAAAGGAAGCTTTAAGGGTCATCTAATCTACCTCCCATGCAGCCAGCAGGATATCACAGCAGGTTGCTCAGAGCTGCATCCAACCTGAGCTGGAATGTTCTGAGAGATAGTGCTGCCAGCACCCTACCCCTGCCCCTGCCCCAGGAATAGGTCTAAGATGGCAACTGGAGTATTCTGCAGGCAGGTGCAAGAAGCATGGGGCAAGGGTGGCACCATCTGAGCTGGTTTGAGGTCTCTATAGGGAGAACTGGGAGAAATTAAGAGTAATGCAACAAAGCCATCCATCTATCTATCTATCTATCTATCTATCTATCTATCTATCCATCTACCTACCTACCTACCTACCTACCTATCATCTGTCTATCATCAATCTAATCTATCTATCTATCTATCTATCTATCTATCTATCTATCTATCTATCCATCTACCTATCTATCTAATCTAATCTACCTACCTATCCACCCATCTCCCCACACCTCAAGCCCAGCTCAGCTTCCCAGCCCAGATTTGAGCACAAGGCAATCTAATTCTCAGCTCTCTGAGCACAGTTCCAGATAGCAATGATCAGTGCCTCCAAGGCAGTCTTCAGTGCAGCAGAGTGAGATGCAGATCTTTATGAGAGCCTGGAATGGCTCTGCACACACACATACAAACACAGACCTGCAATCTTTTAACTCCCTTAACTCCACTTTGCTTCAAATCCTTTGGCTGAGGAATTCTGCCCTTCACCAGCTCTTCAGAATCTGCACAGTCCTGTCAGTTATGCACAGACTGATGTCAAACATCACACTTTTGGGAGGTCTTTATCTGTCAAATAAAGTTTTATGGGTTCCTACAGAATATTGGAGAAAAATCTTCACTGAAAAGGTTCTCAAACATTGGAATAGGCTCCCTAGGGAGGTGGTTGGATCCCCACCACTGGAAGGGTTTAAATGATGCAGAGATGTGGTGCTGAGAGACATGGATTAGCAGAAGCCTTGTTACAGTTGGAGAGTTGCTGGAGCCCATGAGCGTGAAGGTCTTTCCCAACTGAAGTGGATCTGTGATTCTAGGGCTCTAAGAGTCTCTAGTACTGCAGTCTCAGAGCCCTCTGGATAACCCAGCAGCCCAGAGGGCTCTAAGGGTCTCCAGTACTGCAGTCTCAGAGCCCTCTGGATAACCCAGCAGCCCAGAGGGCTCTAAGGGTCTCCAGTACTGCAGTCTCAGAGCCCTCTGGATAACCCAGCAGCCCAGAGGGCTCTAAGGGTCTCCAGTACTGCAGTCTCAGAGCCCTCTGGATAACCCAGCAGCCCAGAGGGCTCTAAGGGTCTCTAGTACTGCAGTCTCAGAGCCCTCTGGATAACCCAGCAGCCTCACTCTTCCTGACCCACCACCACTTTTTGTCTTCAAGGTAGAAGTTACTGCTTTGTCTCCTGCACATCCATTTCTCCACTGTCTTCATCCCTTTGGCCATTTGTGACAACTGCAATACATTCTGCAAGATCTCACAGATTCTGTAGAACACCTCAGGGCTGTTGTATTTTTGGCACTACTAATTTTTGCATCTGTGCTGTGTGCTATCAATTACAGCAAGCTTTGATCTGGATTGATCTCTAACTCCCAAGCCTTCCTTCAGTGACACTGCTAATAGCTTTCTGCAATGTCTTGCCTTTTCTGTGGCCTCCAGAAGTTTATTCCCTACTGTGCCTGAG
Source organism: Semnornis frantzii (assembly GCA_013399775.1). Taxonomy (NCBI): domain Eukaryota; kingdom Metazoa; phylum Chordata; class Aves; order Piciformes; family Ramphastidae; genus Semnornis; species Semnornis frantzii. Next base: position 500,799 of record VWYK01038420.1, on the reverse strand, counting down.
ATGAGAGAAATCTCTTCTGACAGATTTGCACATCTTATGCTGTTCTCCAAAGAGTCCTCAAGAACAAGCTCCTCAAACCCCCTCAGAACTCTGCCTCTTCTTTTCCTGGTTTGCAGACTACTCAGACTCCATGGATGCAGCTGGGCAATGAAAACAACTCTCTCCTGCTGTTTGCTCAATGATCTGCTTGCTTTGGGGGCAATGAATCTGGGGTCTGCTCTTTATTAGGATCCATCCTCCCTACCTGAGCATTTGTCTGTAACACCTGCAGCAAGATGTCCTCTGCACCTCAAGGTGCTGTTTCCAGTGTATTTCTGTCTCCTGTTCTGAGCTAGAACCCAATCATTTCTGCTCAGGGATTTGACTTCTCAGCTCAGGCTCTGCTCTCTGAGGCTCTCTCTGCAGCTCAGGGCAGGGTTGCACACCCAGGAGCTGCTCCCAGCAGGAAGAAGCTGATGGAAAGAGCTCCTGCCAAGGGCTGCAATGCAGAAAGCCTCTGGCTGAGGCTTGCTCCTGGGCACACCAAGGGCTCTGCCACTTCTTGTGTGTCACCTTGGGGTGCAGGAAGGCAGAGGTGGCACCTGCAGGGAGGAGCAGGCAGGAGAGGTGACCCTCAACTGCCCAACAAGGGATTGCAGCCCATGGATGTCATCTTCAGCAGAAAGCTGAGGGCCAGGGCCAAGCCTCTCCTTCAGTGGCTGATGCCCAAGGAGGATTCTGTCCTTCTGCCTTTTGACTCCAGTCTGTGTGTTCCTGAATCCAGTTTCAGAATCCAGCTCCCAAATCTGGGTCCCATCTGCTGCTCAGTCCAGTCTGGGACTTCCCCAGTGCCTGCCCCAGCATCAGTGGTGACAGTGGTCACATCACTGCCATCAGGGGCTGAGTGTTGGTTTCTATCTCTCCATTTCATTTGCTCATTCTCATTTCCATCCCAGCTTGTTTAGTTTCCTTCCCACCCCATCAGTCTCTCTGCCTTATTCCCTTTCTCTTCCCTGTGGGAAGGCAGAGGGCTTCATGGAGAGCCTCTGGCACTCCTTGGTGGCCATCCCAGCCCTACCCCTCGGCATTCTGACCACCAGTGCCACCAGCCTGCATAGCACACAGAGTTCTGTCACTGCCCCAAGCCTTTCCCAGAGGGGTTCCCAGCTCAGGTGGCTCACCTGGCTGACACCACTTGCCAAAACTCAGGTGCTTGCTTTCTTCTCTCTTTAACTTTCAAATCCTCCTGTCCAGGTTGTCAGCCTCATTTCATTTTGAGCCCTTCTACACACCACCCCAGCAAGAAGAACTGTCATGTCAGTTTACGCTGGGAGCCACTCTTCAAATCTTTGTAACCTGTCAAAGTAGAACCTCTGCAACCAGCTGGCTGTGGCCAGAGCCTCTGCCTGTCTGGGCTCACTTTGTATTTCCCCCCACATACCTCAGGCTCATGATTTCAAGTGAGCTGTCTCTTGCCATGCCCCATCTCCTGACCCATTTCTGTAGCCTTTTGCCATCCTCCCCTTCTGCTGCCCCCTCCCAGTAATCTTTCAGGAGATCATCTGTGTGTCTTGCAATGCCCTCAGCCCCTTCAAATACTTCTTGCACTTCCCTGTTGGAGTTCTCAGGAGCGAGCTAAATTCCAGAGGGAAGTTTGTACCAGCAACCTTTTCCATCGGGGACTTTGGAAATGCAGGCTTCCAGAGTCTGGTCGTCAGGGCGATTTGCAAGGACCCAAGAGGAGCAGCTGATAGCATAAAAGCAAACACATCTCCAACCATTGTCTTGAAAGTGCCTCCCCCGGCAGGCAAAGACAAATATTTCCTCTGAACGCTCCTGCCGAGGTCTTGGGGATCTAATCTCAGTCCGAGGGACTTGTCCTTCTCCCTGACTGTTCCCAGGGGCAGGCACGCTGCAGTGGCTGCTATTTTTGAGCACTATTTGCAGCGTTAGGAGATAGCCCAAAGCCTTCCCTCGGCTTCTGCCTCACGAGCAGAGCAGCATCCCCGGAGCCCGAGGCTGTGCAGGATCTGCCAGCGAAGATTTCTGCGCCCTACTCTCCACTGCCTTCAGACGCAGCTCAGCTATGGCTTCTTGCCCCTTCTTTTTCTATTTTTGTTGTGTTTTAACCAGAGTCCTTCTCTGACTGACCTTAGCTGAAGTCACAACCTCATCCCTCTGCCCTGCAATCCCCCCTCACTGCTGCTGAGGTTTATTTTTCAGTTTATTAAGGCTTTAGCTTAACTTAACCCCCCCTTAACCCCAGCACTCCTCTCCCCTGCTCTACCCAGTGTTGCTGCGTATCACTTTCCTGCCCTTGGTACCAGCTCAGCTTTCAGGGTCTTTAAAGATGTAAATATGAAAAAAGATTTACACTGGGGACAAGAGAAGACAGTAAAAGGCTTTACACCTGCCCTGGGCTCTGGTTGCAGTCAATTCCTGAGGAGGAGTTGCTGAACAGTAAGCAGCTGATGGATTTCCAGGAAGTTCTACCTAAAGACCAGGGAAAAACTCTTTGCTGTGAGGCTACTGGAGCCCTGGAGCAGGCTGCCCAGAGAGGTTGTGCAGTCTCCTGCTCTAGAGAGATTCCAACCCACCTGGACATTGTGCCCCTGGGCAAGCTATTTTAAAGTGATTCTGTTTTAGCAGGGGCTTGGATTGGATGATCTACAGAGGTTCTTTCCAGCTCCCATTGTGTTGTCATTCTGTGAGAGAGGCTGAGGGTGCAGACAGGGATGTTTGTGCTGGTGACCCATGGACAGAGAGGGATGTTTGTGCTGGTGACCCATGGATGGAGAGGTATTTGCTCAGGAATCAGGAACACAAATGTACCTGACTGATGGACCTGTGCCATGAGCTTCTCCTCTGACAGAATGAAGTGTAAGACCCTGAACTTCTGCTGGTGCCCAAGGCAGGACATGTGCTGGGTGACAGGATGGTCAGCAGTGCCCAGGAGATGAAGCACTCTGAAGAGCCTTTTGGGCAGAACCTTCAAAATTGCATCCAGACTGTCACATCCCACCACACTCTCCACAGAAGAAGAGATTTTCCTTTCAAATACTGGTTTAAAATCCACATCCCTCATGCCACACAACTACTTATAAAGAAATATCTTCAAAGGTCCCTTTGAGCCCCTACCATCCTGTGAGGGTGTGTGCTGAGTTCTCCCAAGGGCTGCTGGTATCTGCTAGAAAGTCTGTGCATGACAACCACCTTTGTAGTCCCAGCCCTCATCAAGAATGGGGTCCCCAAGGAGTGGACAAACCAGTGCAATGTCCCTTCCAAAGGAGCAGCAGCAGCCAGAGGAATACAGACCAAGCACACGGACAAGCCTGGCAGGACAGTAAAGGATGCCAGGGTGTGGTTTTATTTCTGCAGGCTGTCCACCACTCCTGGTGGTGCTCATCAATGCTGTGCCCCTCGCAGGGCAGCTATGGCACATCTTCAGGCTGAGAAGGTCTCCGAGGGTCTGCCCTGAGTCTGGGACTGTTCAATATTCTCATAATGACTTGGATGATGGAACAGAGAATAGATTTCTGTAATTTGTGGCTGACAGAAGATGAGGAGGGGGTCACAGGCAGTGTGCAGGACGAGACTGGAATTCAGAATTACACTGACCTGTTAAAGGCAGTGTCTGAGATCAGGAGGATGGCACTGAATGGAGCTGTGGCACTGGGGGCTGCAAATGTGAGAGGGCAGGAAGGAGAAGTAGGAGTGGGAAAGGGGTGGCTTGCAGTGAGAGTGGGAAATGTGACCATGGTGTGGGGAGCAGTGGGAGGCTGCCCAAGAAAAAGCAGCAGCATGCAAACCAGGGAGCAGGGCTGGAATGAGTGGTGCATACTTATCACAGGAAGCAATTACCCTGCACAGCTCAGCTCCAGGCAGGCTGGGGCTTGGGTCCACCTCTTTAATGGGACAGCACACACTGAGGAAGATGACAAGACCCCAAGGGAAGGGTGTTTAAATTACAAGTGGTTTTCCAGGGTGAGGAGAGGCTGACAGACACCAATGTGGTGTGTTTAGGAAGAAACAAAGGCAGAGCAGACAAACATGTAAACAAGAGAGAGGAGAAGCAGACGGTGACAGATTGTCCTCTGCTGGCCAGGGAGGTGGTTCAGAAGCCATTTGGAGCAAATGTGCAGTGAGGGAGATTCAGTTAGACATTAAGAAAAATGTTAGATGGGAAGCTAAAAAGTGTAACAGATTATGGAGGGTCTGTTTAATCCCCAGCCACAGAGGTGTTCACAGAAGCATCTGTCAGGAACAGCTCTCACACCCTCCCTTCCCTGCCAGAGCAGCAGGCAGTGGAGTCTGGTCCCATCCTCTTCTCCAGCCTTACATCACTGTCCAGTCACAGCTATTGAAGGCCTGGTGACAGCTGTGCACTTGTGAAGTGGGATCAAGGGCCAAGGCCACAAAGAAGCCACACTGGTGTCAGACACAGAGGAAAGGTGAGTGCAGTCTGTGTGCCACCTGCCTGCCCAGAGCAAGACATCTCCCTCTGCTCAGTCACATTGGTGGCTGCTCCAGTGAAGTTGCTGCTGGCAGACAAGGTGCAGGTGTGCAAAGTCCCAGCTCAGGGGAAGGAAGCCTGCTAAGGCTGTTGTGAAATGTAAGAGTAAAAAACCCAGCAGCTTCTCCTCCTCTGAGGATAATTCTCAGGCTGGTGACTAAGGACTCATGGTAAGCAAAGGCCATGGGTTTGGAGGCTCCTGCACTGGGGAAGGGCACACTAACATCACCACAGTAACCTGTGAGAGACAAGCTCTGAGAAGGAATGCAGCACTGGGCATGCACTGATCTAATGGAGCCATCTGGATTGCCCTAGAAGTGAAATACAAAGGTGCAGGGGCCTGCTAGCTCAGCACAGGGTTCTCTTGAGGATGGAGGAGATCTCCATGTGTGGCAGGTTGACCAAGCCTCAGAAGCATCCAGATGCCAGGAGATGCTTTCCCATTTTTCTTTAGCTTTCAGATCCATGAGTGTCTCTGCCTTCTCCGGTAAACAGGCCTGGCCAGCATTCCCTCAGAAGCTCTTCCCTGCTTCACCAAAGGCAGCTACTGAAGCTCTGTAGCTATCCATTGGCTACCTCCAAACACTGATGCTCTGCCACCAAACAGCAGAAAGGTAGCTGGATGCAAGTCCCAGTTCAGACTTGTTGGAGGGCTGTGTGTCCCTTGCCAGCGTGCCAAGGGAACTGCAGCTCAAGGGCAGCCTGAGCCCATTTGTTCACTCCGGACCCTCCTTTGTCTCAACACCATTTCTGCAGGCTCGATCTTAAGGCAGAGCACGTAGCAGCTTCTTGTCCACTGCTGCCAATAGCAAAATAAGCACAATGCCTTCAAAGCCAGAGGGAACATGGAGTTCAGCAAGCTCGCCCGAGGAGCTGTGATGCCCACCGCATCAAAGCGCCCTAAGAGCAGGTCAGCATCACTGCTTCAGCAGGGGCTGCGACTCACTCACAGGTTACCATTCTCACTGTAGAGAAGGAAGAGAAAATTACATTTTCTTTGTTTGATCTCTGGTACTCTCTGGATCAGGGAAGTCCACGGGTGTTGAGTTTGAAGCAGTGCCAGCCTGGCAGTCGTTAGCTACAAAGGACACTGTTTGGATCATCCCTGCAGCAGTTTTGACACACTCCTGTCCGCCCTACACACCCTTAAACACAAACAAGCACTGAAACACCTTCCAGCCCTGCCTGCAAAACACAAGAGCATCCCAGATGGGCCAAGGCAGCTGAGTAGAGCTTGAGCATTCATTGATGAGGAATCTCACCCATTAGGCAATGAACTTCTCTTAATGTACCTCTTTAAAGCACTCCCATGGCAGCGTGTTCTGTGCTGCAGTGCTGTGGCAGAACCCAGTCACGTGTCAAGCAGTGACCCCTTTTGCTGTGATTAAGTTCAATTTTGTTCCATCCGTTTTTAAAAAAAAATATATATATATATGATTAACTGGTGGCTAAAAAGGCTTTTTTATTTCTCTGTAAGGGCTGGAGCAGTTTTAATCATATAATTCACCACTTGCTATGTGATTTGCGTTCGCTGCTTCAAGCTGAATTTGGCACAGGATCAGCCTTCCATTATGCTCCCACCCCAACCCCTCGCCTCTCTTGGCTCTGGAAGTCACAAATTTCATTCAAACAAAAGCCAAACCTCCTTGAAGTTTTATGAAGATGAATGATGATTAAAATGGAAGAACCGAGGTCCTTCTCCTGACTTCACAAAGCCTCAGACTCCCAATATATGTTCTCCAGTGGCACTTTTCCAGGCAATCTTGGGCTCAAAGACAAAATTGTGTTCATGGCTGTACCAACCCAGGCCATTCTGTCTATCATCCCTTCTTCTCATGCCAAACTTTTGTGGCTTCTGACACCAGATATTAAAGGTGAAGGCTGGAGTTTGCAAGCCCAAAGCATAAGTGAATAAAGCAGAAACTGAGGTTAGAGAAAGAAAGCCAGCTGGAAGAACTGGACTAGCTTCTTGATGAAGAGGAAGAGAAAAGGCTGTGAGAAATGAATGCTACTGCAATCTAGATGTGTAGCTAGAGATCTATATTTACATATACAAAACAGAGGTTTCATACACTTGTACTCCAAATCTTTTTTTTTTTTTTTTTTTTTTAAGATTTCTTTTTTCCTGCTAAGTTTCATTGGGAGAGATCAGAGGATATCCTATGAGGATGCAGACACAATCTAC
>VWYK01038420.1:480227-494046 GCA_013399775.1 Semnornis frantzii | reverse complement strand
GCTGAACAACTTCAATCCTCTCAGCCTGGCCTCACAGCAGAGCCCCTCCAGCATTGCTGTGGCCCTGTTCCAACAGGTCCCTGTTTGTGCTGAGGACTCCTGAGCTGGCCCCAGCACTGCAGGTGAGGTCTCAGCAGAGCAGAGGAGCAGAATCCCCTCCTTTGTCCTGCTGGCCATGCCATATCTACAAGCAGAGGATAACATACACCACAGCATCACCACAGAGAGGTAATAAATGTAGAGATAATTAAGAGTGAGGCAATCCATAGAGGATCCTAAATTAAGTGCTAGCAGTTCCTCTCTGGAAACACATTCCATCACCATCTATAGCAGAGACTAGAGGCTCTACTTAGCTCTGACCACCCTCACAGTCAGCCAGGCTGATCAGACATGGCTGGAAGGTGATGGAAGTGAAAAAGCAGGAGGTGTTGGAAGATCAAAAAGACAAAATCTTGAGAGCTGCTTCTGAAATGAAGAGAACTCATCATGGAGACTGGAAATGCAAGGATTCACAAGGTAGGACATGCCATGAGGAACCCAGAGGGAGCTGAAATTCACCCTTCTCATCCCAAACTGGCGTGCTGGTGTAGTCTGTAGCCATGCAAACACAGTGTCTCCAGCCTATGCAATAGGAGAGCTTTACACATGAGAGTGTTTCTTGCTGTGTGTATCTACTCTGCCTCAAACATCAGGGGCTGACTGCAAGGTAGACCCAGAGGTGCTATTTCAATGATCAAACTTGGGTTAAAATCTACCCTTGGATGCAAGGCAAGCCTTGTGCTTGTGTTTAGAGTGCAGTAAGAAGCAGTGTTGCAAGATCTAAGCAGCTCTGGCAAGGTTTTGCAAATCCATATCATAAAAGGCAGAGCGAAAGAGATATTTTATTCAGCTAACTGCTGGCAATAAAGGCATAAAACCAACGTGGAGGCCACAGAGCAGGGAAGCAAACAGCATGGCAGAGAGAGAGAGGGAAGAGCTGGCTGTGTCTTGGGGTTGTTCTAAAGCCAGGATGGCAGATTGGTGTCCCCTGGGGATGCTGAGCTGAGGCAGTGGGCAGCAAACAACCCTGAGGAGAGGATGTTCAAAACAATAGAAGATACAGAACAGACTCCAAACATTTCCTCTGCTCACTCAAGTTTTAGTTAACTCCTCAGTAAATCTATAGATGGCACCAACCTGAGTGGCACAACTGTCATGCCTGTCATCCAGAGAGGTCTGGACAAGCTTCAGAAGGGGACCTGTGGGAACTTCATGAAACTGAAGAAGGCTGAGTGTAAGGTCCTGCAGCTGGGTCAGAGCAACCCAACCCCCAGGACTGACACAGGCTGGAGAGCACCTTAGGGGTGTTGGACACAGCATGTTGTACACAGCTGGACACAGAATGCTGGGAGGGCTCTGCTGTGAGGCCATGCTGAGGGAGTTGGGCTTGTTCAGCTTGGAGAAGAGGAGCCTCCAGGGAGACCTTCTGGAGGCCTTTCAGCACTGATCAGAAAGCTGGGGATGGACAAGAGGTGATGGTCTGAAACTAAGAGAGGGAGATTTAGTCTAGAGAGAAGGAAGAAATATTTCCAGATCAGGTTATTTAAGGCTCTGAGCAACCTGCTCTAGTTGCAGATGTCCCTGCTGGCTGCAGGGGTTGGACTAGATGGCTTTAAAAAGATCTCTTCTATCCCAAGCCACTCTACGGTTCTTCAAATTATTTGTCATAGAAGGGTTGTGCATAGGGATGGAGATGGGAATTGTCTTGCATCCATTTAGCTGATCCCAGCTAAGCTTGGTATCTGTGTTTCTTTATCACTAGAGGAGCCAACTGCTCACCTGTGGTGCTTTGTACCATTTGAGGTGCTCCAGAGTGTCCAAGACATGAACAAGGCTGCAGATGTTACACAGTCCCATGGGAGGTCTGCACACTGCTGGAGCAGCACCTGGAGACTGAGTAGCACATTAGGCAGAGCAAGCAGCTCAGCTGTAGTTGGGCACTGCTGTGAAATTAGAGGGACATGACCCTTGGGCCTTAATCCTGGTCACACAGGAGCAAGCTGTTTGCTGAGGGTGCACTGAAACAAAGAGAGATGGCAGGAAAAAGGCAAGTGCCAGGTGTCAAATGTGGCCATGGCAGGGGTCATTAACTCCACTGTCAGGGGAAGCAGAAAGCGGATTAAAAAGAAGATCTCTGGCTTGTGTCAGAGATCAAATCAAGCACCTGGAGCCAGGCATCTAGTCTCAAAGTTTGCTTGGGATGGGATGGACTTCCAGGCTGCAACACAGCCACAAAGTGTCACCTACTGGAACACTGGAGGGCAACAAGGAAGGAGGCAGCATCCTAAAGCCATGGTGCCTTCCTCTGAGCCAGACCTGCTTTGTGACAATGATGTGTTCCCTCCATCCCAGAGACTGGAGGGGCCAGGGGAAAATGAAATAACACCAAGTGATTAAGCAATGCTGGAACCTTCATGCTGAACTTTCTCCTTATGCCTTCTGTTTCTGCCATGGAAATCTGTTTTCAGGCTCAGCTCAAATAACCAAAGAAGAGTTTTGCTGTAAGCAATGATCTTGTAATCCAAGACAACTTGATCTATACAGAGGGCTGGCAACTGGCTCGAAGGCTTCTCTTGGCCCTGTAAAGCAAGAGTTCACCCAGGGAGAGGAGCAGAATGTTCCAGTGAGATGACTGGCTGGAGCACACCAACACTTACAGTGATTACTCACAGCTTTCACAAGGGGTGGCAGGGAGGTCACCAGGTTGTGAACAAGCCTGAAATACAGAATTGCTTGTTGGGGAGAGCAAGTTGAAGATGACTGTAATGGATAATACAAGAGAAGGGCATAGAGAAATTGATCGTGAAGGGCTAGCAGGAACACATGAGCTAATAAAAACTCTACTGCACACCAGTGAGTCCCAGATACTCAACTCCACAGCACCTTTACAGGGCAACCACATTACCTATCCAAGGCAGTGAGCACTGGGGCTTGTCTCTCTTCCCTGGTCTCTTGCCTTCAGTTTCCCAGTTCAGGAGTTCAATGCTTACCCCGTTGTTAAGTGTCACGAAGTTTGACCAGACCAGAGGCAGCTGAGAGCCAGGAGCAGTGCACTTCTGCTGTCCCCCTAACTGTCTGAGCCGAGCCCAGCTAACCACAGCTCTCCTCGAGTGCCATTTGCTGTCCCAACAACTCTTCCCCAGCACACAGAGGGCACATCGAGGCTGCTCTGCTGAAGACAACACAGAATCCTGCGAGGAGCCCCTTTCATCACACGAGGAAAAGCAGTTCAGAGTTGTTTGAGACCTGGCCAGAGAAAGCACTACGAGTCCAGCCTGGCTCCTCTGCTGCCTTTGGCCATACAGAGTCCAGACTGCTGCTCTCAGGCACGGCGGTGGGGCCGGGGCGGCGGTGCCGGCACTCAGGGCTCTGCTGGGATAAACGAGGAGGCAAAGGGCTGCAGCGGCTGCTCTCTGTCTGCAAAGGGTTCTTGCAGCTGTGGGTGAGCTTCAGGTTCCCAGTGCCCAGGGAAGAATTATTTCTTCGTGGTGCCCTGCTCAACAGCAGCAGTCTGCTAGGTGCAGACAGGGCTCTGAGCACCCTGCTCGGGCTGCAGATGCTCCTGCTCCCTGCAGAGTGGTTAGACTGGATGACCTTTACAAGTCTCTTCAAACCCAAACCCTTCGATGGTTTTATGATGTTCATACTGCAATCACCACAGGGGGTAGTGACCACAGTGCTCTCTGAAGATTGCTACAGCCATGTAAACCCATAGAAAGATGGTTGCCAGGAGGAGACTGGCATCAGCCTGTCTCCAGAGCAGACACACTCCTGAGCAGTTGACAACTCCAGAGAAGGATCCTGCTGGACAGGCAGAAGGGTTTCCTGGTGTCTTTTTAGGCACGGTTAGGATGCCTGTGTGAGAGCAAACCTGCTTGCTGTGTGGTCTCCTATTGAGTTGGTTTTAGCTGTTGCAGAGTAAATGAGGTCAAGAAGCAGCAAATTAGGATATGCATTGGGACTGTAGGAATAAAGGATGTGTGTGGGATGAACAGAGGGTGGTTGTGGGTGTTGACCAGAACAGAGCTAATATGCATAGCTAAGACACGGGTCAGTGCAGGGTTATTTGGAGCAAACCCCAGCCCTGGGAGGAAGAGGGGAAAGGTCTGAAGCGCTTGGCTGCTCCCATATCAGATCTGCACTACAGCCAGGATGCACAAGCATCACCATTCTGCTGTGGTCAGCAAGAAGTTGATTAAATCCCTCAGTGTTGCCTGTGTGAGCCCTTCAGAAAGCAAAAGGACTGTATGATTCACAGGTTCAGAGGACAGGAGGTCAGAGCTGGCCTCCTCCCTCACACAGACCAAAGGACAGCATCCACTTACAGCGGTCGTGTCCCTGCCATTAGTCTTTGGCTCAGGCACATTATCCAGGGAAGAGCCCCCATGGACTGGCAGACCTTAAGAGAAAGAAATCTCTTCTCATCCTGGGTGGTGGCTTAGAATAGCTGATCACCCTTCTTTTGGCTCCTTGGGTTGTATTTGGCTCAGCTTCTTCCCTTGCCTCTTGTTATTCTTTCCCCTGTGAGATTTAATTGGGGGGTTCCCCTCCCCCCCCCCTTGTCTTGAAAACTGAGTCACTACACCACTCACTTCCCTCCTGCAACAGCTTCCCTCCTTAAAGTCTCTGTCCCTGGGAGGTCTTTACATAATTACAAATTATTTCTACACTTCTTCAATCTACTGATAGAATGGTTCAGCATCTGCACTTCTATGACTGGGAAAGGGACTCAGCCCCACGTTTTTGGAGTCTACCCCAACTGTGCTTGCCTCCTCCAGCAAGGGGTTTTCATTTCTGTGCTTTCAATCCTGCATGCAGCATCTTCTCAGTAAGTCCTCAGGACTGCCTGTCCACCACAGCCCCGAGCTCCTCTCTCTGCTGAAACATCATCATCCTGTGATGAGGAATTGTGAACTTCCTCCCATCCTGGAAACTCAGCCCCTGCACTCAGATAAAGCAGCAGCTCACTGCACCTGCCCTGCAGCCGTCCCAGTGCTGAGGATCTGTGTCTCCATCACCTCCACACCACAGATTGTTGCCCTCTCCAAGAGCAGTAGCAGTATTTCTAATCATGCAGTGAAAGACCAGAGCAGATATGCACTAGAGGAAAGGAATTGATTTGCATGGACAGCCTTGGCTCTACCCTGGCCTGCCTGTTGGTTTCCTGCCTTAGCCTCCTCAGATGGGACCAGGCCATTCCTGCCCTCCTCTCCCCCAGACCAGCAGTGGGATGGACCCTTCGGAGCTGGGAATCCTGCCCCCATCTTGCACTGTGCATTCCCAGCTCTCTGCAGTGCCTCTCTCCACAGAGAAATCCCCACCCTGATGAAATGAGAGGCTGGCAGAGCCCAGTGGAGATGTGGCTGGCTCGGATGGCTGCACAGAAGCTGCACTGAGGTACAGTAGCCTGGGGGAAAGCCACAATCATTTTCCTCTCCTCCGACCCAGCAGCCGCGGTGAGCAGAGGCTGAAGAGATGACAAAAGCAAACAGATCATGATCTAGAACATGCAGCTGGAATTTCCCCAGCAGAGTCACAGTGGGAAGTGTCCCCAAGAGGCCTGTGAAATATGAATTTATGTGAGGACAGGGTTTTAATCGCAGCCACACAACTTGAAAGTCACAGCAATTCCACGGAGTTCAGCCTGCTGACTCTGGCTGTCTGCTGGTAGCACAGCTGCCTCTAAGGCACTAGGAACAGACCTGAGTCTTGGTTTTGGTGGCATCAGTTGTGCAGTGAAGTCAGTGATGTATAAAGCTATGAGATTAAAGTTAGGTTTCATGAGTTGGATGATTTCCTGGCATGACTGAGCATCTCTGCTTCCTCTTCTGGATACACAACTGTTCCAGGGAAGAAATTACTCCTAACACCAATCCTAAACCTCCCATAGCACAACTTTAGGCCATTTCTTGCCCTACTGCTTGCTTCCTGGGGGAAGACTCTGTCCCCCACCTCACTCTAACCTCCTTACAGGGAGTTGTAAAGAGCCAGAAGGTCTCCTCTCAGCCTTCAGGCTGAAGAGCCCCAGTTCCTCAGCTGCTCCTCACAAGATTTGTGCCCTAGACCTTTCACCAGTTTGGTTGCCATCCTATGGACATGCTCCAGCACATCTGTGTCCTTCTTGGAGCAAAGGACCCAGCACCGAGTCCACTATTCAAGGTGAAATTGGGCTTTTGCACCTCTACACAGCTAACTCACAGTCATCAAGAGAGGAGAGGAAGAGTCACAGAAATGAGTGGCCTTGGTCCACATGCTCCCTGCACCCTCCCAGGCTGTAAGCCCAGGTTCCCTCTCTATGGAGACCAAAGCCTAGGTCAAAGTAGAGCCTGCTGTGTGCTGAACCCTTGATGCAGAGTTAGTTCTATGCCAGCACACAGCAACTGGCCCAGAAATGAGAGATTCCTCCTGATTATGTAGCCTGAGAGAGACACTCATGAACCTGCAGAACACTTCTAGAAATGAGCTCCCATACCTCAGAAATGCTCCTGAGGTCAGAGCTCATTATTCGAGAAGCACAGTGGTGCTCAGGTCTAGGAGGACAGCAGACCAAGTGGGAAATCAGTGCCACTCCTAGTGAAGGAAGGGAAGCAGAGCACTGACATGGCATCTGCATGGTTGGGCAAAGGCAGTCGATGGCTACCCAAGGGGAGGGTCACAGAGCCCCTGTCAGCACCAGCAGCAGGCTTGGTGCTCCTGCCACACAGTCCCAAGTCTGGGAACAAGTCCTAGCTGTAGCTGCCGGGTCACTGTACAGGGCAGAGCTGTTAGAAGTTCACTGAAGACCAATGAGGAAGGCTGCTTGCAGATTTCTAACCTGCCCTTCCCTCTGGATGAAACCACCTCTCCTTAACAGTTTACTGTGGGCAAGGCCTGTTGTGAGGGGGAAAGGTTGTCCCAAATGGTACATTTGAGGAGAAAATGTTGTAACTAGCAACCCTCTGCCCATTGGCAGCAGCTCTGACCACTGCATTAGCTCCTAAGCATGGATTGCAATGGTCTGAGGTCAGGGAAAGACATCTTGTGATGGAGTCCAGAAACTCCAGAGATCAGAGGACTCACTCAGCTGGTAATTTAAGTGGAGATAGTGGGACACCAGCAGGAGCAGGCAGCTGCATCTCTGGGCAGTGAGGGCTGTCTGTCACCTCTAAGGTGATCCTGCTCACCAGCCACTCTCACTGCACAGAGCCAAGGGCAGCACAGGGGCGTTGGCAGAGGGAGAGCCTGAGCTGCAGGGGTGCAGAGGCAGCAGTGGGACACCTCTGACCCTCAGACTCCATATCAGCCTTGCAGTGGGCACAGGGAAGCCAGAGGCTGTCAGTGCTTGTTTGCAAGAGAGCTCTTCCTCTGGGCAGTTTGAGCTGGTTCCTTGTCCAATCTCTCCAAGCTCTGTCTCCCGAAGTGCTGTAGGATCAAGTATTTCTTTTTAGCCACTCAAAGCCTTGCAGAGAGCAAAGGGGATGCACAGACCAAGAAAATATGATGAAGGCTTTTTGCCTTTGAATCAAAAAGCCAAATGTCCCCCAGACTGAGATAGAAGTGGCCTCAGAAGTGTGGCCATGGCAAGTCCTGCAATCTGGCTCACTCCTGCTTTGAGCTCTGCAGCTGGAGTTCATCTCCCAGCATGCACTACAGATGCAGATCAGGATCCAAATCACCTCCCTTTCAGTCAAAACCATTTTCTCTCTTGCCAGAAATCCAGCAGGCCACTGGGACTCTTTCTTGCCTCCGGTTTTGTCAATGTTCCCCACAGAGGGGAAACAAAACTCCAAAGGCTCTGTAGCCTGCTCTGCTGGGTTAGAATAAGCACTTGCTCAGTGGGGGCTGTTCTCAGGCAGTGCTTGGCCTGACCCCCAGCAAGCTCTTGTTTTTGAGGTGAGTCCTAAGCTGCTCAGGTGGCCTTTGGATGAAGCCTACAAAGAGCTCTTTCATCAGACCAACCACACGAGGCCATGGCCAAAGTGCCTTTGGTTGTGCATATGCAGTAATGCAGATGCACTGGAGAGACACAGAATCACTTTGGCTGGAAGGGACCTTGGAGATCATCAAGTCCAATCCTTAGCACTGCAGAGTGCTCTGAGCAGCCTGCTCTAGTTGTAGATGTCCCTGCAGGGAGGTAGGACCCTAAACACCTGCCTGTTTCAGCCCCTCTGTCATGGGCAAGGACACTTCCCACCAGAACAGGTTGCTCAAAGCCTCACTCAGCCTGTTCCAGTGTCTCACTGCTCTTATGGAAGAGAACCCAAATCTCACCCGCTCACACCATTGTCCCCTGTTCTATCATCACAGGCCCTTATAAATAAGTCCTCCTCAGCTCTCCTGTAAGCCTCCTTAAGGTACTGGAAGGGCATTATAAGGTCTCCCCAGAGCCTTCTCTTCACTAAACAGACCCAACTCTGCCATCCTGTCCTTGCAGGAGAGGTGCTCCAGCCCTCTGATCACCCTTGTGGCCTCCTCTGGACCCACTCCAACAGACTTACATCTCTTTTGTGTTGGAGACTCCAGAGCTGGATGCAGAGCTCCAGGTGAGGTCTCACCAGAGCAGAGGGGCAGAGTCACCTCCCTTGTCCTGCTGGCCACACTGCTTTGGATGCAGCCCAGGACTAGATTGGCTTTTTGGGCTGCCATGGCACTTGCCAACCAGCATCCCCAAGCCCTTTTCTGCAGGGCTGTTCTCAATCCAGTCACCACCCAGCCTGTGTTTGGATTAAAGATCCCTTCCAACCCAAAGCATCCTATGATTTTAGCTAGCCCAGGGCAGACCCAGGGCTAGGTCTGTATCTAGGCAAACAGTTGCCTGCCTAAAAGGAAAAGCCTCCTCTTCACAGCACATCCCAGGCGCTCTTCTGCTCCCCAGCTCACCTGTGGAAAACCATCTACAGGGAGAGCAGCTTACCTAGAGAGTTTGGTCAGGCAGAACTTGCTGAATGCAGCTTGGTGCTGCCTTCCCCCTTGGTCATGCACACTCAGTAAATATGCCTTTAATCTCATTAGTGTTAGACAGCAGCAGTAGTGGATGAATCATCAGATGCAAATGGAAGAGTTTAGGGAATACATGCATTTTCATTAGCCTGACTTCTCCTCCAGTGCCAGGGATTAGCCTAGAATTAACCCATTAATTCTATTGATCTCTATTAATATGTGCATTCCATCAGTGCCCAAATCCCCCTGGACTCCTCTCCAGCCATCTCTAGGAGTTGGTTTGTTTAATCAACAGTGCAAGACTAATCAAGGCAACTGGTTGGGTCGTGAAGTGAAGAAGAAAATGGTTTCTAATTGAGAGTACAGGAGGAATCTGAGGAGGCAAATTATTACTGCAGGGATGGGGCTGGGGTGCAGTGGTCACACTCATGCCCAAAGTGCCTTGGAAGCTGTTGTGAGCACAGCTGATGGAGGCAAGAGCAGATCCTTTCACCCGTCCAAAACCCAGCCAGCTCCACACTGCTGGGAGACTTCCACTCTAAAATCCTCTGGGATCTTCCCAAACATCTCCTGTCTACCTGCCACAAGCATACATCATTGCCTACCAGTAACACAGAACCGTAGAATCATTTAGAATCACAGAGTGGCTTAGGTTGGAAGAGACCTCAAAGCTCATCCAGCTCCAACCCCCCAGCATAGGCAGGGACACCTCCCACTAGAAGAGGTCACTCAAGGCCTCATCCAACCTGGCCTTGAACAGTTCATGTTGGAAAAGACTTTCAAGATCATCAAGTCCAACCCTTCACCCTGCTGTATGCCACATCCCCAGGCACCACAGCCACACAGTTTTAAAATGCACCCAAGGATGCTGACTCCACCAGCTCCCTGGGCAGCCTGCTCCAATGCCTGAAGCAACCCTTTCAGAGGCCCTGTCACCTTTTGTACTCTTCATACCTATCTTCACAGCACCCTCTCTGCCCTGTGCAGAGCTGCTGTGCCATTTCTGGCCACTCTGCTCCCCTAACAGTGACAGTGATGGGTGCTGTCTGGGATGGAGTCAGAGAGGAGGTGGGCAGATTGCCACCTTCCCATGGAGGATAAGGCACCAACAGCTCCCCCCTAACTCAGTGCCATTACACAAAGGGCTGGTATCACCCAGAGAAGCACAACAATCAAGGGGTGTGGAAGATCTCTGGAGGCCCTCAAAGTAGGGTCACAGAGATGCTTCTTTCATGTTTCCAGCTGAAAGCTGCTGGGGTTTCTTTGCTGCTCAGGTAGCAGGATAGCTCTGCCTCTTGTAGCCTTTTGCTTGGAGGAGAGGATAAATGAGGTCTTTGATGTTAAAACCCAAATGAAAGCAAACATGACCAAGTTGCTCTTTAAACTTGGCTTATTCACCAACATGCAGCTGTGGCAGGCTGCCCCCCAGGTGAGGGGGGAGCAGCATGGCCCCCCGGGCCAGGGGGGGAGGCAACTTGGCCCCCATTGAGTCTGCACACTGAGACCATAGCCACAGCAGGTTTTTACACCACTATTCCAGCAATATTTAGTCTCGAATTGCTTTTGCAAAAGGCTCTCTCCATTCCCCTCCTCATAAGCCCTGCCTCATTTTCAGCTGCAAGCTGAATCCCATACCCTGCATCCCAGAATAATTACTAAGCCACTCTCTCAAAGTACCCAGGCACTGGCTGCTGTTTTACTCCCAATTAGAAGTATGAATGTGCTCCATTAGGAGTCTAACTCCCTTTATGTTCAAGCTGACATTTGGGGAGCTGTTTTGCTCCAGCTGACGCTGTGGGGAGTGGGGCTGCCACAGGCAGCATCAGTAATGGTGTTATTGACCCCAGTTATGAATGTGGGAGGGGGTCTGAGTGTCACACGCTGAAGGACCTGGAGGGTTCTCCTGTCTCACACCAGTGTTTGCTCTGGGAGATCACATCCCAATTACCCTGTCAAAGTGTAGAGGTTTTTCCTCACTCCTCTACAGCTCAGAGACCTTTCTCTGGTCAAGTATTTAGCAACTAGTTTAACACCCAAAAATCCCATCGAGATGTGGAGGATTGAGTTTCTCATTGCAAAACCTGTTGGAATGTTGATAAATATCAAGAACAACTGAGAAGCCTCAGGGGCACTTCTGTCAGGCTAGTGGCAGTCGTGGGCAGGTCACTTCACCTCTCTTATCTCACTCTGGGTCTGACACTGGTGGCCTCACAATTTTTCACAGCACCACAGAGCTGTTTGGGTTGGAAGGGACCTCTGGAGATCACCCAGCCCAAGCTCCCTACTAAAGCAGGGCACCCACAGCAGGTCACCCAGGATTACAATGCCCAGGTGGGGCTGGAATCTTTACAGAGAAGCAGACCCCACAGCCTCCCTGGGCAGCCTGCTCCAGGGCTCTGCCACTCTCACAGCAAAAAGTTCTCCTCCTGTCTAGGTGAAACCTGTGTCCTAGTTTGTGTCCAGGGTCCCTTTTTCTATCCCTGGGCACCACTGAACATAGATGCTGGTAGCATCAGAAGGCTGTGAGGTCCCTCTCTGTATCACCACCTCTCTCTGAAGCATGGGGAGAGATTGTCCCCTCCATGGAGACCCTCCAGACCTAGCCAGAAAGGTCTGATCCCAGCAGAAGGGATCATTTGGAAGGTGAGATGAGGCTGTGAGTATCCTGAGTGCAGAGCTGCAAATCACTCACACACAATCCTTGCTGTAGACATTTAGCTCTCTGCTGTTGCTTTTCTGACCACTGATTAAGTGGATCTCAGTCAACAGGAGGTGACCATTGGATGTTTCTGATGCCTGCCACGCAGCAATCCCAGAGCAATCCTAAGCAGTGTCACAATCCCTGAAGGATTTTGAAGGATGTGGAGACTTGGTGTGGAGGGGTATCGTGGTCTCTGTAGTGCTGAGTTCACAGCTGGACTTGGGGATCTGAAAGGTCTCTTCCAACCAAAACTGAGCCTTGATTCATGCAGTAGCCCACAGAGAGGTGCTCCATGTCTTTGGATGCTCTGAGCTGGCACAAGGGCTACAGAGGCCACACCATTCTGAGCTCCCAGCTCTCCCCAGCAAAGAAAGGAAGTTTTAGACCAAATCACCATCCAGAAATCCACAGCAGCAGTTCTTCTTTTCCTTCCATCTGCTCTGCCTCTGGCTGACGACACAGATCCAGCCCTGTGCCACCCAGTGCTGATACCAAGCAAAGTTTAAATGTTTCCCCTGCTCTCCCTGGCCTCCCCCCACCCCCCTTTCTGTAACAACAAAGCTCCAGCTTCTGCCTCTGAAAATTAAATCTTATCTCCTCAAGCCACTCGAGCTCTGCACACCTAGTATCCCATCTCTCCCTCTCATCTGACATAAATAACCACCATTCCTGCCTCAAGGAGAAGGACAGAACCCAGATTAAAAGGAGCTGTTTAGCTGGCAGCAACACTACCTTCCCTCACCCTTTGATTGCTGATTTTTGTGGTTGTTGTCACTCTTGCATTTTTTATTGAGCACTGGGGTTGAATGGCTGAATAAAATGGAACTTCCCAGCTGAGAGCACAGATGCTCTTGGGGAAAAGCAGCTCCAACCTCCATTTGGGCCAATTACTATGCAGGGCAACCTTTTCTCCTGGTGGGAAGGTGGCTAGGAGGGGGGAAAGCCTTTGGTGGCACTGATTATCTTTTAAAGGAATGCTGCCTGTTTCAAACTGGTGAGCCAGAACTTCAGCAGCCACCAATCAGCAGAGATGCCTCATGAATACTGGGATGAAGAGCTAGGGAAGGAGCTGGGAACATGGAGGTTTGGGTGTGGAGATGTCTGTGTTTCAGTAGGTATCACTGCAGCTCTCATTTGGGGCTTTTACTGTTTTACTGCTTTATTTTCCCCTGGAAACCAGCTGCCTTGCCTGGATCACATTTCTGTGGTTAAATTAATCCCAGGGCAGCAAGCACTCCTCCCTTCACTTGCCAAGTGTGTACAGGTCCTGCACTGATGCTCTTTGCACCAGCACAGACTCCTGACTCACCAAGCTGGACCACTTCTTGTTTGTGCTCAGGCTGCCCAGCCCAGCTCCCTGCCCTGCTTTCCCTCTCCCTGCCTTACTCTGCTGTCTCACAACTGCCTCTCAGCCTTAGGACCTGTTTGAAGTCCACAGCTGCATCCTGAGGTGGGTTCTGCCCCTGCATATAGGTGGACAGAGCATCTCTGTGGGGAGCAGGGGCTGGCAGCCCTGGGTGGGGGAGAGGGGGGAGCCCCAGGGGGATCTGAGAAATGTTTTGCAGGAGCTGAGTGGAGGGCAGGAGGATGGGGCTGGACTCTTTCCATTGGTGCCCACTGGCAGCACAGGGGGCAGTGGGTGCAGACTGGAACCCAGCAGAGTCCATCTGAAAATGAAAACTCTTTGCTGTGAGGGTGCTGGAGCCCTGGAGCAGGCTGCCCAGAGAGGTTGTGGGGTCTCATTCTCTGGGGGGATTCCAGGCCCCCCTGGGCATTGTGGGCCTGGGCAGGCTGCCGTGGGTGCCTTGGCAGTGGGGTTGGACTGGATGACCTCCAGAAGTCCCTTCTGATCCCTACCAGGCTGGGGTCCAGGGGTTTCCCAGCACCAACACTGCTGCAGACCTGGAGGAGTCACTCATTGCTCCTCAGCCCTCTGTAACTAGAGGACTTTAAGTCTCCCAGCTTAGTCTGGGCTTGATGACCTCAGAGAGCTTCTCCAACCAGAACAATTCCACAACAACACAATACTGCTGCCCCAGGAGTTCCAGTTCAGGCAAGCACTTAGTTATCATAAGTGAGCAGAAAGCAGCAGCCCAAGAGAGAGGAGCTCAGCCCAAGTGAGGAGGCACAGCCAGCACCCGTGGGTGATGCTGGAGCAAT
>VWYK01038420.1:449696-477441 GCA_013399775.1 Semnornis frantzii | reverse complement strand
AGAGGGGGAGGAGAACCACCCTTGATCTGCTGGACACACTCTGCTCAATGCCCCCCAGGACCCCACTGGCCTTCTTGGCCACCATGGATGCTCTCCAGCAGCACTCCCAGGTCCCTCTCCACAGGGCTGCTCTCCAGCAGGTGTTTGCTCTCTGGTCCTTACATCACACACGGCCCCCACTAAAAGGTGTTTAACTTTCTCTGACCCACATTTACACTTTTGGGTGCACAAAATAAACACAAAATCACCTCACCCCAGGGCTGTCCCTCTGGAAGGGTTGGTCAGGAGGACCTTTATAAAGAACATAAATATGCTGCTGCTGGGCACTAGGAGCAATGTGCAAAACAAGGCTGTGCAGTGCAGGCTGCCAAAGCCTCCTTAAAAGGTTTTAAATAAAGGATAAGTATGGAAAGGCTGAAAAAGGAAATACTGGTTTGTGATGCCAACAGATTTGTCCAGAGTAAACAACGGGGGGGGGGGAAGAGTAGGATGATTTAATTACTTGGCTTTGATTATTGGATCTTCTCTGCAAAATTTGGGGGAAAAAAAACAAAGGGAAAAAATGACTTAAAGGGGAAAAAAACCCAGAGACATTTGTAGTGGCCATGTAACAACAGCCCTGGGTCACAGCACAACTGCAGCCATGAGGAACAATTTCAGTATTACTCTCTCTGCCCTCTGAGGGGAAAAGAGTGAAAAGTGGAGTGCAGACATCAGGAAATGGACTGCAAATATGTCAGATGCAGAATGGTTCTCAGCTGCTGGCTCTGGGACTCGAGGAGAGACTGTCCTGGAGTAATCTCTACACCCAGCAAGGTGTGAAGACCTGAGGATGAATGGATAAGGAAAGAACCTGGAGAGAAAGACTCCAAAGAGCCCTGAGAAGAACTGCCAAGAGTCACATCTGTGCACTGGCACCTCAGGCCCACATCCTTAGAAAGGAACCCATGAGGGCACTTCACGCATTTCAAAGTGCATTAAGAAGAGTGTGACCAGCAGGTTAAGGGAGCTGCTCCTCTCCCCTTCCAACTATTCTGCCCTAGGGAGCCCACATCTGGAGTACTGGGTCCAGTTCTGGGCTCCCCAGCTCCAGACAGGCAGGGAACTGCTGGGGAGAGTCCAGCAGAGGCTGCAGAGCTGCTGGGGAGCCTGGAGCAGCTCTGTGAGGAGCAAAGGCTGAGAGCCCTGGGGCTGAGAGCCTGCACAAGAGCAGCCCCAGAGGGGAGGTGAGCAATGCCCAGCAGGAGCTGAAGTGCAGGGGGCAAGAGGCTGGGGCCAGACACAGGTCGGTGGTGCCCAGGGACAGAACAAGGGGCAATAGGCACAAACTGGAACCCAGGAGTCTCCATCTGAACAGGAGGAAAAACTTTGGTGTGAGGGTGCTGGAGCCCTGGAGCAGGCTGCCCAGAGAGGTTGTGGAGTCTCCTGCTCTGGAGAGATTCCAACCCCACCTGGACATTGTGATCCTGGGCAAGCTGCTGTGGGTGCCCTGCTTGAGCAGGGGGTTGGACTGGATGACCTCCAGAGGTCCCTTCCAACTCCTACTGTGTGAAATTCCATCTGAGGTTAGAAATCCCAGTGAGTGCTGCCAGCACCCTGGTCCCCAGTGCAGGGGGACCAGTAGCATTAAGAAGTATTTCTCTTTTGCTGAAGCACAGAGATGTTTCTTCTCCTCTCAAACATCAGTTAGTCCCTAGTCCTCGAGAAAGCCTGCACTAAATACATTCTGACAGCCCCCCTGGGTACAACCTTGACCAGAGTGGCTTCTCCCCAGCATTGTCCTGCTATTAAAGCAGTTCATTTTTTCAAGCCAAGGCTTTCCCAGATGCAAGGAAATGGATTAAAGGTGATGGGTCTGAGATATCCCCCATGAACCACAGGTACCCACCCAGCTCATGCCCAGAGCCTGAGGCCAGGGGCTCTGTAGCCTGGGGAAAAGAAGACTGAGAGGGGATCTTCTCAATGCTTACCAATCAGGCAAGGTGATCTCCAAAGATCCCTTCCCCCCCACCTCTCAGTGTGGTTCTGTGATCTCTGCCCACGAACTACCTTGGCTTGGCTTTTCAGCTGAGTTGCTGAGCTTAAAATTTCTGCTTTCAACTCCTTTGTGCCCCTGCCCCAGCCCAGCCTCCCAGAGCGAGTAGCTGCTCCTGCTGCAGCACAGCAATAGCTATGACCATTCTCACAGCTCAGTCTGCAAACACAGCACTTGGGCTTTGCACAGATTGCCTCTGCTAACCAGCTCCTATCTTTGCTTACAGGGCAGATAAAAGCCTCCTTTAGCAGTGGCTTACAAGGACTTGCCCATGGCAGCACTTCTCAGACAAAGTGTGCTGGGCTCAGACGAAGAATACTGCAAACTATTCCAAACCCAAAGAATAAGAGATTTGCACATTAAGGGCTAAATACAAGCAAAGCAAACCCACGAAGCCAGAGGCCACCTGCCTCCAGTCCTGCATCAAGAGATAGGGCTCCTACAGGCAGCCAGGGTCTGCAAGCTTTCCTCTGCTGCCTGGGGTTTGCTGGGAAGGAGGTGTGTGCTTTACAGCAAAAACTCACCACTTTGTTAGGGCTTATGCTGATAATTGATGTGCTCATTTCCATTGATTTGGAGTGATTCATCTGTACTGTGAGAGGGACACAACTTCAAAGAGAAATGCTTCTGAAAGAAAGGGGAAAAAAAGTGAAAAGCTTTGTTTTCTTTCATTCTGGTGGAGAAGAAGGGTCTTCTGCGGGTGGGCTTCCACAGCAGGGTTTGTGGATAGTGGAATCCAGCCCCTCTGTGGTTGGGGGGGTTAGAAGGGACTCTGGAGATTCTCTAGTCCAACCCCACTGCTCAAACAGGGCACCCAGGGCAGCTTGCCCAGGATCACAGTGTCCAGGTGGGGTTGGAATCTCTGCAGAGAAGGAGACTCCACAGCCTCTCTGGGCAGCCTGCTGCAGGGCTCTGTCTGGGTTGTCCCCAAGTAACACATGGGTTTAGTTGCAAGTGTGCTGGAGGAAGTCAAAGGCTTTTTGCTCCCCTCCCTGGCTGCTGCCAGTTCTTGTTCTTTCTCCTACCTTGGGGTCACCTTTACTGAATGCTCCTGCAAGTACTGGGACTGAGCTCTTACCTGTGTGTAAGGGTCGTGGTGGTCTGGGGTGCCTGGGCATGAGGAGGTGCAGCTGCCAGTGGTCCAGAGTGGGAATTTAGTGATGGTAGTGGGGAGCAGAGTGGGGCAGGACAGGAAGGTATGAACCATAAGTGTGGGGGTGAGGAGAGCCATGCAGCTGGTGCCTCTGGTGAAAAACCAAAGACAGTGGCTGTAGAGCTCAGGGTGTGGTGAGGGGCTGAAAGAGTGCCCACTGAAGCACAATAACCCTGGAGGGGAGCAGTAAAACTCTGCACAGGGCTGTCACCAACACGGCACCCACTTATGCCCACAGCAGTTTGGCCAAGCTCTGATATGGCTGAAGTCCCTGAGCAGGGCTGGAGAGAAAAGTCAGGGGGAAATGGCATCTGTCTGTGAGTGAACTCCTGGTGGTCAGTGAGCAGAGCCTGTTCTTTGCCATCTCCACCCACCACCGACCCCACAGCAGCCACTGAGAGCTGGTTGCAGGTCCCCTCTCTAAGCCTGGCTGTGGGGGCTGGCAAGGGTTTGCTTTCCCCAGAGCCTTGTGTAACCAAACCAGTGCCACAGGATCAGAGAATGGTCTGGGTTGGGAGGGACCTTGAGAGGTCATTTAGTCCACCCCCCCACCCCCCCCAGCCACCACGGGCNNNCCCCGCGCCCCCCCCAGTCAGCAGGGACAGCTTCAGGCTGCCCAGACCTGAGCTGCAGTGTTCCCAGGGCTGGTTGTGAGGACCTGTGCCAGTGCCTCTCCACCCCCATTGTAAAACATCTCTGCCTTGTAAGTCATCTAAATCTCTCCTCTTCCAGCTGTAAGCCACTGCCCCCTGCCCTGCTGTGCAGGCCCTACTGAAGAGTTGTCTCCATCTTTCTTCTGAGTTCCCTTCAAGCACTGAAAGTTGTAAGTGCTGAATGCTGCAATGGTTTGAGTTGAAGGAGCTGAACCTCTGGAGTCTGCTCTGTCTTCTTCTGTGACTTCTGCTTGCTCTTCCCCACACAGCTGCTTTTACAGCTCCCAGCCTTGCTTTTCAGAGGCTGACAATCTGCCATCCCAACCACATTTCCCTGTTCCCATCTGTAAACATGTGCTCTCCACCTCTCTGAAGATGCCTTTGCTATCAGACACCCTGACAGCTGCTCTGGGCAGCAGGCTCTGATCTGAACAGGCTCCCCAGAAATGACTCTCTGGCCCCCCAGGGACTGGGAGGCTTCACAGCCTCCTGGCAGCAGGTATGGTGCTGGGAGGCTGATAGTAAGGCAGCAGGGCCACAGCTACTCCAGCTGTGGAATAGCAGTGAGTGCATCATCAAGTGGGGAGCTTGGCTTGAGCTTTCTACAGCTTTCATGGCTGTGTGAGGAACAAAAGAGCCACTGTGGTGTTTTAATTAGCACCTCAGACTGCCTTCATTCTGCTGCCAGTTCAGTCTGTAATTTCTGGAGTACCTCTCCTTCATTTAAATAAAAAGTCTCAAAGGCTTGAGTCTGCATCTCCTCTTGTGTGCAGCTGAAGATCAAGGGTCAGGCATTTCAGACACACTGCTGCTAAAACACACTTACAACTGCCTCTCCCTGCACATCAGCTGCTGTGCTCTTCTCCATCCACATCCCAAACACCAGTTTTGGCTCTCTCTCAACACCTTTGACCCAGCTTGTGTGCTCTGCCTTCTGCTCAAATCCTCAGTGTGCTCTTTGGTCTTGAAGGGCAGCAGGAATATGTGTGGCTGGTCTGGTGGGCACTGCTGAGGCTGCTCCTCCAATCCTGGGTTCAGTTTTGGGGCCCTCACTCCAAGCACATTGAGGATGCTTGAGAGTGTCCAGAGAAGGGCACCAAAGCTGGTGAAGGGTCTGGAGCAGAAGTCTTGTGAGGAGCAGCTGAGGGGACTGGGGGCATTCAGACTGGAGGAAAGGAGGCTGAGGGGAGACCTTCTGGCTCTCTACAACTCCCTGGGAGGAGGCTGGGGCCAGGTGGGATTGGTCTCTTCTCCCAAGGACAGGACAAGAAGAAATGGCCTCAGATTGCACCAGGGGAGGTTTAGGTTGGATGTGAGGAACAATTTCTTCCCTGAAAGGCTGGTGGAGTCCCCATCCCTGGAGGGCTTTAAGAGCTGTGTATAGGAGGTGCTGAAGGTTCAGAGGTGACCTGGCTGTGCTGGGCTAAGGCTGAGCTGGATTGCCTTACAGGTCTCTTCCAAGCAAAACGATTCTGTGATTCTATAGTCACAACTTTCCCTTCCTTGCCTCTGGCTGCGTTTTCCTGCAGTGTACTACAGCCTCTCAGCCCAGCTTCCCAGCCTCAAAGCAGATGTAGAAACCTCCTCTCCATGCTTCACTTACTTAAGAAATACACTGAGCTGTATCATCTTCTGAGGGCTTTGCAGGAGGCTTTCTCGATGGCTGAGAGGAGAAGGAACTCATAGGACAGCGCAGATGCAGTGGGAGAAGCAAACTCATTGTGGACACATTTTGAAAGGGATCAGCACAAGGGCAGGGCTGTTTGCATCCTAAGAGGCATGGGAGGACACAGGGCTCTGCACTTCCCTTCCTATCATCTCTCTGCGTGTGACAGATGCTGCTTGGGGAACAGAAACTGAATTCTGGAAGGAGACAATTGTAGGAGCTGAGAATTTCGAGGAGAAATGCTGAGTCTCCAGGCCAGGTTTGGGAATGGGGGAGAGCAGACTGAGATGCTGCAGCAGCCCAGCAAACCGAGCTGCAGCCACAGGTGAGGCTCCTGGTGGGCTCTGACCACCGGACACACAGCAGAGAGAGTCATGTTCCCTGCTTGGCACTATTCTGGGGGAAGAGGTGGGCAAAACTCCAGGGAAATGGCATGGCCCAAAGAAACAGCCTGAGGCAAACCAGGACCCTCCTGTGATGGAAGGGTTGCTCTGTTGTTAGCCTGATCAGCTTTAACCACAACCCTGCAGCACTTTTCCTGCTTCCCTCCTGCTCCATTAAAAAGAACAGGAAGGGAGAGATTCCTTCTCCCCACAGGCAGAGGGGATGGGGCAGTGCCCCACTCCAACTCACTCAGACTCAGGATGGGCCTCAGCTTTTGCCTGTATCACCATGAGACAGCACAGAGCTGCCCTGGGTGCATGCTGTGGTGGCTCTGGCCCTGGTGTTTAGTGGCTGTAAGGAAGAGGACCAATTGCTGTTATCTTCTGGGTATCTTTTTAATCCTACCCTGAGCCTGTTTTCTGTCAGGAGATGGAGTTGAAGGAATTCAGACTCTGCAATCAACATGGGTGAGGGATGTCCATGCCTGACAAGAATCGGGAGGCTCCAAGTGATGTACTGGGTGCTTAATGAAGCCACCCAGAAAGGCTGACATATTTGCATTCATGTTGAAAGAAAACAGTAATAATAATAATAATTTGAGGCTGTGGGAAAGCGCTGCTCTGACAGCCCTAGAGAGTGCCTCTCGCTCAGCCGCAGGCACAGAGCAGCCTCTGCTCCTGCTCTGCCACTGCTGTTTGGACAGAGATCAGCCTGGGTTTGGACTCTGCTGCTCCTTTCTGAGCAGGAACCTCAGACCACCCTGCAGCCCATGTCTCTGCCACCTCCAGCCTCATTTCCCAGACCCAGAGGCAGCTGCAGCTCCTGCAAGCTGCATGCCCAGGCACCATCAGCTCCACCACCAGCTCATGGCCACAGCTCATGTATGGGGCAGCTGTGGGGTGGGAGCTGAAGCAAGGAGACCCTCCTTGACTTGCAGTATCCCAGGCTCTTTATTGTAAGCTGGGGAGCAAATTTCAGTTCCAGCAGATGCTCACAACTAATCATAGAACTGTTGAGGTTGGAAAAGAGCCTTGAGATCATTAAGCCCAACCACTAGCCTGGAGCTCACAAATTAAGTAGTATCTTGTAACAAGAATCCTCACAGCATTGCCTTAGCCTCCCTCCACCTTCCTTTCCTTTCCTTCCTTCTTTCCTTGGAGCCTCAGAAGCTCTCAAGTCAAACCTGCAGTTGGCTTTCAGCACTTCCAGGATTCAATGGCCCCCATCAGAGAGGCTTTCTGGGTCACTTTCTCCCTTGTCTCACAGAAATAGCTCACTGATGTTCCACCAATGTCAAGTCTGAGATGAAAGAAGAGCCCCTGGGACCCCAGCTGCTGTAACCTGTTCCTGCCCAGCCTTGGCTGGTTGCATGGTTTCTGGCCAGGCTGTGCTGACATCTCCTCAGGAACCTTGACTGCAGAAGGGCTTGGACTAGGAGAAAGGTTGGATCTCCACTGCACACTAAAGCAGCTCCTATCTCCATCAGGCTTTGCCAAGATGTGCTTGACTGGAGAGAGAGGCAGCAGGGAGGAAGGCAACAGGGAGAAGCAAGGAGAAAAACAAAGGGAACTGAGGACTGGGCAATTTCTGTCCAGCAATTGTCTGTAATAAGGTTTGACTGTATTAATTAATTGAGATGTGCCTTGGAGAGCAGGAGCTGCTGCTGCTGGAAGTCAGCCAGGAAGCCAAACCCCTCATTTTCTCTGCAAAGCTGCTGATTAGAGCAGATCTCTGAGGTTCAGGCTCTGGGGAGCTGGGCAGCCTTTCAGGGCCTGTGACACGGCCACAGGGAGAAACTGGCTCTCAGGAACTGCCAAAGGATGTGGCCAGGGATGGGGGTGGACAAAGCGTTGCAGTGGACAGAGCCAGGTTGTCCCTTCACATCCACTTGTGCTTTGTTTCCCACATGAAGCTGAAGTGCACATCTCCCCTGCCTGGGTAGGAGGAGAAGCAGCCACAAGGGTGCCTGCAGCCAGCACAGTTCAGGTCACTGCCACAACTGAGGCTACCCTTGAGTCTATCCTGTCAGTAACTGCCACATGGTCCTACCTGACATTGATGGACAGGATGGACCAGGGCCACAAAACGTAACCTCCTGGTCTCAAATAAGCTCTCCCCAAACGCCCTGTAGGTATCAGGGACCTGTGCTCCAGATGGGTGCTGACAGAAATGTGGCTGTAAGGTCCCCAAGGCAGAAAATCCTTCAGTCTGTTCCTGAGCCTGTCCTGCTCCTGGCACCGTGGCTCAGTCCTTGGAGGTCAGCAAACATTGGTGGTCACATCTGGGTGTGTGTGGCCAAGCTCATACCCCAGGGGTCTGTGCCTCTTTCCAATCCAAACACCAGTGCTGAGCTGGCTGGGAGAGCACAAAATGCTCCTTTCCAATCCCACTTTTCTTCAAGGCAAAGCAATGCTGCTGCTTGCTGTGAAGGCAGCGTGGAGGAACCAGCAGGGGGTCTTTGTACCCTCAGTCCAAGAACAAGCTCCCCACTGTCACCCACAGAAGTGACAGAGGTCAAGAAACATCCTGCAGCCCTGTTGACCTGGCAGTGGAAGCATGGTCTGAGGTTGAACCAGCACAGCATGGACCCAGAAGAAAGAGAATCCCTGGAACAGAGACAGCTCCGTGCCAGGCTGAGAGAGCCACACCTGTGCCTCAGGGAATTTCCTCTCAGGGGTTTCCCGAGGGAGCAGAAGGAATCCCCTGTGCAGCTGCTCAATTCTCTTAGACTCTCTGGCAGATGTAACCCCTGTGGATTGGATGCTTGGGGGTTGGGTTTAGATCTGACAGAGTAGAAGTGCTGCTTGCTGCAACCCTTAGACTCTGCTTTCTGTAGCCAACATGAGAAGATGCTGCACAGCCATGGGTGGGGTTCAGGTGTGCAGCAGTAAGAGATCACAGAGTGCCAGCATGGAGAAACTGGATGCCACCTCTGGAGAACATCCAGTGCCACAGCTGGGTTGAAAGAGGCTTTTCAGGTCATGCAGTCCAACCCCTCTGCAGTCAGCAGGGTCATCTTCAAGCAGGGCGAGTTGCACAGAGCCCCTTCCAAACCTGGAATGTTTGCAGGGATGGGCATCGAGCACTCCTCTGGGCAGCCTGGTGCAAGCTGAACACAGGAGCACAGGATGGAAGGACCTAAAGAGCTCATCCAGTCCAACCCCCTGCCAGAGCAGGAGCAGACAATCCAGCTCAGGGCACACAGAACACATCCAGACAGGCCTGCAAAGGCTCCACACAAGGACACTCCACAACCTCTCTGGGCAGCCTGTGCCAGGGCTCTGGGACCCTTCCAGCCCAGAAGTTGCCCCTTGTGTTGAGCTGGAACCTCCTGTGCTGCAGCTTCCACCCATTGCTCCTTGTCCTATCCCAGGCAGCAGTGAGCAGAGCCTGTCCCCCCCCTCCTGACCCCCAGCCCTCAGAGATTTAGGAACATTGATTGGATCCCCTCTCATCTCCTCCAGACTAAGCAGCCTCTGTCTCCCTTGACTCTTGCACACAGACAGATGTGGCTCTTGCCTCTCTGTGTGTGCCTGTGCTTGGCTCCAGCAGTGTGAGCTGTGTGGGAGGGGGAATGCTCTCCAGTGACTCCACGGCCACACACTCGTGTGTGTGCCCACCAGGAGCCTGCCAGCCCCACCGGGCACCTGTTTTCTGCTGAAGATGCTTTTGCCTTACAGCATGAATTAAAGTAGGACTGCAATGAGAGTCGGGAGGGAGCCCACGAGAGGAGAGAGAAGATTGAGTATGTGCATATTTAAAGTGCTTTATGTCTGTGAATGTTTATTTGGGGAAGAGTGGAAGAGAGGCACTGACACTACAGATAAAAATAATACAGGGAAATACATCTCTTTTATTATTAAATTATAGATTAAAATAGGGAACGTGGGGGAGCACAGAAACATCCATCTCTTCGTGGAGCCTTTCCATAACAATCAGCATAAAGTAATGTAGCAGTACCTGACAGCCTAAATAAAGATAAGAGCTGAGGCTCCTATCTGCACATTTATCTCCCCTGATCCAGACAGGGTAAAGAGGCATAAGAGGCTCAGATAACAGCAGCAGCTCCCAAACCATAGGCAGATTTTATACTCGGTTACTCCACATAATGCCAACATTGTTAGGAAACAAAAGCACCATGAAGGAACATTTGTTTCCCCCTCCCTCTCCTTCACCTTTTTTTATTTTTTTCCTCCCTCCTCCTGCTCTTTCACCTTGTGGTTCCTGTGTGAAGTACTCTGGGGCAGACCTGAAGCTCTGCACCCCAGGGAGCAGCCTCTGGCTCTGCAGGGCAACAGGAGATGGGATGAGGGGAAGGAGAAGTGAGGCTTAGGTGGGTGCACAGAGGAAGCAGCAGCCAGCTCCCTCAGGCCCTGCTGCAGGCTGGCACCATGCCTGCTGCAGTCACCAGCTCTCCACCGTTGGTGCCAACCACTAACCTTTGCCACCCAACATGTCAGGCATGGGGACAGAGGGACCTCAGCAGCAGGTGGGAGGTGCAGGCAGAGATGCAGCACAGGCTGACCCAGCTGGTGAGCTGACAAAGTCATGCCACAGCCAGGTGCTGCCAGGTGCCTGTGCTTTGTTGAGCTGGACTTTATCTGCTGCCACCCTGGCCCCACAGACCCCAGTGTCTGAGGCACAGTCCCACCAGTCTCAGGTACAGGGAAATAATTCCTTGCCCTCCTGGGCCTGCTACCCACAATATTGCTCACCCAAGCCAGGATGCTGTTGGCCTTCTTGGTCACCTGGGCACACGCTGGGTCACCTTCAGCCTGCTGTCAACCACCACCCCCAGGTCTTTTCCCTTGGCATGTTCAAGGTCACAGCACAGCCAGAAAACTCAACTGAGGTGAGTTCCTCAAACGTCCATGCTAATATCCATGCCTCTGGAAAATGTAGCCCTCCTCAAAAGGTGTAAATGGCACAGGACCATTGTTTGGACACCAGCTGAGAGACAGCAGATGGCATCAGCAGCCAAGGCCATGCTGCTCTGAGGACCACACTTCTCTGCTGACCTTGCTCAACTGCCTTTACTTCCAAGGAGCAGTCCTGAGCCCACCTGCAGCTCTGTCTCTGCCCTTTCCCTCTGTGCTTGCAGGCTGTGTGGGCTGCCTCGGTGATCCCAGGAAGCTGCTTCTGTGGCTCTGCACAGATCTGCACCAGGTCCCTTAGGGCTCAGTAAGCAGCACCATGGGAGGAGCCTGGAGTTCTACCTCTGCCTTCCCATGTACCTGTCCTAACTTCACCAATTATTCCCCCAGTGGGCAGCACAAGAAACTCATTCCCTTTGCCACAGCCAGTTGAGCAGAATCATAAACCCACAGAACCAGGGAGTCATTTTGGTTGGAAGAGACCTTTAAGATCAAGCCCAGTGTCAGGTCACTGACTTCACATCAGCCTGTGGGACCTGAACGTCTTCTGAGACTTCTATCAAATCTACCTCAGCTGGCCAGTGGGCTCAGAAAGTATTTGGGGTGGACCCAGATACACAGGAGTCATTTTCTCAGGGCAGCACAGGCTGAAGACCATCAGCAGCTTGTGTGCCCTGAGCTGAAGCCAATGTTCATTCTTACTGGCCTGAAGGGGTTTCTCCAGGGACACCTATATTGGGCTGGTTGATTTGTTATGAGAAGAAAAGGTTCTTGGCACCGTTTGCTTGAGGAGACAGGAAAAATTTTGGCAGCAACTACCCAATTTTTTTAGAAAACATTTACATTTGAGTCCCAGCATAATGCAAGGTGACAACAAGAGTGCTTGTCCAAGCCTGCCTTGGAGCCAGTGGCTCAGGGAGGTTCCTGCCTTCCTCACCTTCATTCCCAGCAAGGATGGGGCCAGGTCTGAGAGCAGGATGCCAGGCCTGAGGAGCAGGGAGGGGCTGGGAGATGGAGTGGGCAAAGCCAGGTGTAGGGCACCAAGTGAAGGCTGTTTTATTAAAGAGGAGGAGGGTTCACATTCTCACCTGTTAACAACAGGCAGGGCCCAGGGCTGGGCAAGCCTCTTGGCTGACCCAGGCTCATCATCTCTCACTGAGACCCCCCCAGCTGTACCACCAGGTGACCACTAAGGCCCTTGGCTGTGCAATCCTCCATGGCACCAGCACTGTGTGGGATGTGTGGGGTGAAAGGGAAAGGAGGGGTGAAGAAGCTCTGTGCAGCCCTCAGTTCCAAGTGACCCTGTGCCCAGTGACACTGCCTCTGTCCTGGAGGCTGCCAGGCCCCTGGCTGAGCTGGCAGACACACTGGTGGCCTGCAGACCCTGCACCTCAAAGCACCCTTTCATCCTCAGAGTCATCACCCACCAGTTTCTGGGGAGTAAACATCACCAAACCCCAAGTCTAGCCCACACTGAGACCCTGCAGCTTCTTTTTGCAGTGAGAGGAAGGAAGAAAAACAACCTAAACGTTTTGCTCCTAACACTCAAAACCTTTCCTTCCCCTGCTTCATGCTGTTGCTCTCTCTGCTCCCCTCCCAGCCTTACTGAAGTGTGACTAATCCTCTGCCTTCCCCTGTGCTGTTACCTTGAAGGTATTTATAGAGTGGGATCATTTTCTCCCCTGTGTCTTTCTTGCCTTTTCAACTCTGGCTGAACCAAGCTTCCTCAGGTTGCTCTCCTGTGTCTTATCTTCCCTGAGGTCATGCTCACTGCAATGGGAAGCCAGGAAAGGCTTTGCCTGATGGAGAGGACACTTCAGAGCTGATCCAGCCACTGCACAGCCTGTGCAAGGAGCTTGGAACAGAATCAGACAATCATTAAGGTTGGAAAAGACCTCTAAGATCATCAGGTCCAAGCTTCTACCCAACAGCCACACTTCTGATGGAGCAGCTCTGAACGTGTGCACCTGCAGCCTGTGCCCATCTGGGTGTGCAGGTTCCCACAGCAGTCACCCAGCACTATCATTTCCTTGCAGGTGAGGTCTCAGCAAGGAGCAGAGGGGCAGAATGCCCTCGCTGCCCCTGCTGCCCACAGCAGGCCTGGCTGCCTGTGGCCAAAGCCAGCTCATCATTTTAATAGGTGTGGCAGTCAGAGCCCCATGGCTCCAATGGCTCCAATGGCTCCTGGGCTCGCTGTGATTGCTGAGTGGCTTCTGTCACCTCCAGCAGCCAGCAAATCCAGGTCCCACCATCAGGAGAGGGCTGTGGAACAGTTGGAGGTGTCCCATTGGATTTCTTCCTTTCTCTTTTAACCATTGGAAAATGTGGTCCCTGGGAAAATTTGGAGGGCTCCAGTAGAGAAACAAAGTGCTAAATAATGCTTTAATGTTACTTTATTCCTTTTTTGTTTGTTTAATTTTTCAGTTGGATGCATGGAAATGGCAACTTCTTGACTGCTCCTTCCATCACCAGCTGCTGTCTTGGAGAACAAGAACCCTTGGTGGCTTAGGTGGGATTCATCTCATTGAACTTAAAGCAAAATCATAGAATCATAGAACCAGGCAGGGCTGGAAGGGTCCACAAGGATCATTGGTACAAAGCATGCAAAATCAATCATTGATATTAATTTTGATATGCAGGTAAAGGTTGTTGCTAACTATAAAAATTGTTTATTACCATTAAATCTTGCCAGAAAGCTTATTTGCAAGGTTCAACGTGCAGGGTTTGGATGCTCACACACACAGGGAACGGGCAAAACTGGAACACTTCGAGAGGGAACCAGCAGGTGCAAATATTAGAACTGGAAAGAGGCTCCTAGTTTCCATTATACCTCTTGCCCATCAGGGGACTCCAGAGGCTCCTTTCTGCTACTAGGGCAGAAAGGCACAACAGAATCTAGTTAAAGAGTTTCTTAGAGAGAGGCTTTGGATATTTACTCACAAACTAGTATCAGGCAGTACCCAAAGCAGGGGGAGAGATTGCTGTCAGTGGCCTCAATGCTGCTAGAGGCTTTGGAGTTCTCCCAGGCTCTTTTCTCAGGCAGCTGGGAGCCTGGCACAGCCATTCATCAGAAGCCTTGCAGAGGGGCAGGCAGGAGGCAAGAAGGCAGCAGCACTGAGAGTGCAATGGCAGCAGCAATGGCAGCAATGAGAGCAGCAGCAATGGCAGCAGCAATGGCAGCAGCAGCCCCTTGTGTTAGCTGCTCATCCCCTTTGCCCATGCAGCCTGAGTCTAACAGGCCTTTGGAGGCAGAGCAGCCAGTCAGGATGGCACTGTGCCAAGCTGGTCCATGCTGGGTGCAACCAGAGCTTTCCTTCCCCTTTCCTATGGCTGCTTCCCCCAGCACAGGAGGAGGGGAGCAGGGGAACGTGTTTGGGCAAGGCAGGACACCTGCAGGCCTATTTTAGCCTATTTAAGGCCTGCCATGACAATCATCCAGCTCCAAACCCCTGCCATGCCCAGGGACACTTCACACCAGCTCAGGCTGCCCACAGCCTCATCCAGCCTGGCCTTAAACACCTCCAGGGATCAGGCTTCCAACACCTCCCTGGGCAACCCCTATCAGGCTCTCACCACCCTCATGCTCAACAACTTCTTCCTCACATCCAGTCTGACTCTATCCATTTCCAGCTTGGTTCCATTCCCCCCAGTCCTATCAGTCCCTGGCAGCCTGAATAGTCCCTCACCAGCTTTCTTGTAGCCCCCTTCAGATCCTGCAAGGCCACAAGAAGGTCACCTGGGAGCCTTCTCCTCTCCAGCTTGCACAGCCCCAACTGCCTCAGTCTCTGCTCATAGGAGGAAAGGTCTCAAATGATCACCTAGATTCAATCCATGGCCCTTGGAGATGACATTGTGGAGAGGGTAAATGTCCCTCTTGACCTCTCAACCTCTCTGCTGATGTAAAGGCAAAGTTGGGACCAGGTGAGAACTGGGAGAGTGAAACCCATCTGCAGCCTGCTGGGACCCTCCCTTTCTGCTGGGAGGGCAGGGAGTGAGGACCAAGGTCCACTTCTGTTCACTCAGAGTCCATCTGCAAGGTGATCTTCTGTTGTCTTAACAGAAGCAAGTAAAGCAGAGCAGAAACTCCTGAGGCTTTATTTTAGTCCTCATTTTTCTTCCCCTGGAATTATCCTTAATAAGCATTTTATTTTCCACTTGCTGTCTTTTATTGCAGTTTTTACTGGTCCTGATCTGTCACTGTTGTTCTGAAGCCAAATTGTGCCAAAAGCTCAGTATTTTTCTGGGGCAATGAGATGCTTTTTTCAAGCCTGCTCTTCTGCTGGAGGCTTTTTGGGTTTTCACCCTGGAGCTGCACCCTTCTCTGTGGCACATCACTGAGCTCAGACCTCTGTCTTCAGCAGCACAGGTCTCACACCTCTGCACAAAGCAGGATCCCTCCCCCTGTGTGTGGAGGATGGGAAGCTTTGCAGGGCAGGTTGGGCAGCTGCTGCACTGGGACTCAGCTCCTGCCTGAGTACCAAGCTGGGGGCTGGGTAGGTGGAGTGCCCAGCAGGTGTGTTCCTGGCAGGCTGGTGAGAAATGGTCACCCCAGCTTCTAGGGAGCTGCTTCACAGGCTCAACGTGCCCAGGTGCTGGGTCCTAGACTTGGGTCACAACAGCAGCATGAAGGCTCCAGGCTTGGGGCAGAATGGCTGCAAACTGCCCGGCCCAAAAGCACCTGGGAGTGGTGATCAGCAGCAGCTGAAGCTGAGCCAGCAAGTGCCCAGGTGGCCAAGAAGACCACCAGCATCCTGGCCTGGATCAGCAATAGTGTGGCCAGCAGGATCAGGGCAGAGATTGTTGCCCTGTACTCAGCCCTGGTGAGGCCACAGCTCACCAGAGCGGTGGTGGAGTCCCCACCCCTGGAGGGGTGAAAAACCCCAAAGCTGTGCAGATGTGGTGCTGAGGGACATGGTTCAGTGGTGACCTGGCAGTGCTGGGCTAGCGGTTGGGCTTGGCCAGAAAGGTCTCTTCCAAACAAACAGTTCCATGATGCACACAAACACCCCAGGACAAGCTCTGCCCTGCCAGTGCCCCTGCCCTGCCCGTGCCCTGTTTCACACTCACACATCAGGTGCCAAAGCCTGGGAGACACCCAGAGGCAGATGCCATTGATGCCCACCCGCGGGGCAGCACTCAAGCAGCACCCTGGGAGGAGTTCCCTGGCTGCCTTCTCTTACCTGGGGAGAGGTTGCTGATCTGTTTGTGTGTTGGGGTTTTTTGGTTGGTTGTTTTCTCTGTCTCTTCTGTTTCTAATTAATGGTTATTGTTAATGTGATAGTACATAAAGAACTTGGCTAGAGATCTGGAGCCCCTGGAGCCAGGTACTTAATTACTAACAGGCTTTCCAGCAGGCATTAAGGATTGGCCTGGCCGAGTCTGTAGGGAGGGGGAAAGAAGCAGCATCAGGAGAGGGAGATAAATTTCCTTGCATTAGTCCCAGGAGGGTGGCAACTCTGCACTGCTGTGCCCAGTGCTCCACACTCCCTGCCCAGGCATGGGGCTCACAGCTGTCACCTCACAGACACTTCTCCTGCTGAGACTCACATCAGGGGAATCCAACCCTTTAGGGCTTCACCAGCTCCAAAATGTCTCCCAGACCTTTATGAACTTACACTTTCCCCCTCTCAGTCCCTGGATTCCCTATTAAGCTTTGTCTGCATCCTCTGCCCAGCCTCTCAGAAGCCCTTCTCCCCTGCTTCCCACCTCCAGACCAGAATCAGCTCAGGACCTTCTCTGCTGTTCCATCCCCACATCTTCTAGCCCTGATGGAGAAGTCTTATGATCCAAGTTTAATGCTGACTTTGGTCTTTTTCCCAAACAGCAGGAGATCCAGGAGGATGGATCCTGGAGGGGTTGCTCCTCTGAGTCTCAGGACACTTCCATTAGTTTGTCCCTGCAATTAACATCCTAAATCCTCACCCCCAAAACCCCAAATGAGCAAAAAGAAATCCCAAACCAACCAACCAAGAAAAGAGGTGATCTTTCCAACTGAACAGGAACAGCCAGGGAATTCTCTGTGGATGGGGCACCTGAGCACATTTCAGGGGTTCCCTGGGCAGCACAGCTTATGGCTTTAAGGTCTGCTAAAGCCCACAAAGCCTGATAAGCTCCTGAGTGATCCTATCATCTTCCCAAAGGCAAACCTGCTCTCTTCCTTTAAGTAAGCAGGTGTTGTCCTGGCTGAAAGCAAAGCTTCTCCTCTGGTGAGTGCTGGGGGTGCAAATCTGGACGTGAGCTGGCACTGAGTGCTGGTAGCCCAGCCCCAGCCCTGCCCTGGGCTGATCCCCAGCAGTGTGGGAACAGGGGCAGGGAGGGAATTCTGCCCCTCTGCTCTGCTGAGCCCTCGGCTGCAGTGCTGAGACAGCTCTGGAGTCCTCAGCACAGCACAGACAGGACCTGCTTGGAGCAGGGCCAGAGGAGGGCCAGCAATGCTGGGAGGGGTCTGCTGTGAGGCCAGGCTGTGGGAGTTGGGGTTGTTCAGCCTGGAGAAGAGAAGGCTCCAGGGAGACCTGCTGATGGTGAAGCACTGGCCCATCCCACCCAGAAAGCTGATGTGTCCCATCCCTGGAAACATCCCAGGTTGGGTTGGATGGGGCTGTGACCAACCTGCCCCTGCCCATAGACCTTTAAAGGTCCCTTCCAACCCAAACTATTCTGTGAGTCAGTTCCTATCCTATGCAGCTCAAGTTTCTCCTCATTCCACCTCCTTGCCAGGCAGACATGATAATCTTCACATCACCTTGAAGGTATTTGTAAGCTGTGAGCACCAGGACTCCCTGAGCACTGCTTCTGAGATGACTCTGACCATGCCCCCTCTCCAAACCATGATGTGGCTGTGACAGGCAGCCCAAGGTGTGCACTTTGTTTCTCAAGCAGCCTCCCTGCCTTATCTCCTCTTACTAAGAGAGAGAAACAAAGCAAATGGATTGGAAGGGAGGGGGGAAAAAAAGGCCTCCATGAAATTGCTGTAACTCATGTGCCAAATCAAGTAACCCTTGCAAGGGGAGTGCAATCCCTCACCGTGCAAAGGAAACACTCAGGCAAACACAGCCTTGTCTGGGGCTTTACACAAACAGGTCAAATGGCTTTGATTCATTCCGAGCCCTGTCTAATAACTCAGCCTGCTGCTGGGCTCCCCTCTCCATTAGGAGATGGCAAACACATCCTCTAACCTGCAGCCTTATTACAGGAGGTTCACGCTGCGGGGATTTATGGCGCCGCGCACCTCGTGACATCTCTTTAAGGTGCCTTCTGCTGTACATGCCCAATATCAAAGGCAAACACAGGCAGCAACCAAGCAAAAAAAATGCCTGGTGCTACAGGAGACATCTGCTGCCTATTTCCAGAGCGCAGGTAGCCGAGTCAGCTGTGTAATCTCGGAGAGATATTGCCGTCAAGGCTGTCACGGGGAGCTGCATTTCTCTTCCCGGGTATGGAAGTTAAAATCTCAGCAGAAACAGCCAGCCTGTTACTGAGACTTGTTTATCCAGAGTCACAGAGGCAGGCAGTACTGAGAAGCCCTCAATTTCCTCCTGGTTTTTCTCCCTGGGATGATCTGGAGAAGGGGCCAGGCTGGCTGCAGGCTGGATCATTGTATCTGCCATGCTGGGAGCCAGTCCACGGGACCTGGACACCAGTTACAGATTCATGGATTCATGGAATGGTTTGGGTGGAAAGGACCCTGAAGATCATCCAGTTCCCATTCCAGTGCCACGAAATTGGAACTGGATGATCTTCACCACCTTCCACTAGCCCAGGTTGCTCAAGTCCTCATCCAACCAGGCCTTGAGCATCCCCAGGGAGGGGGCATCGACAACTCCCTGGGCAACCTCTGCCAGTGTCCCCCCACCCTCACTGTAAAGAATTTCTTCCTCATCTCCAGCCTAAATCTGCCCTCCTCAAGCTTCAATCCTTTCCTCCTTCCCCTATCACTCACAGCCCTTGCCAAAAGTTGCTCCCCAGCTTTCCTGTAATCTCCTTCAGGTACTGGCAGGCTGCTCTGAGGTCTCCCCAGACCTTCTCTTCTCCAGGCTGAACAGCCCCAGCTCTCCCAGCCTGTCCACACAAGAGAGGTTCTCCAGCCCTCTGAGCATCTTCGTGATCTCTTCTGGACCTTCAGTTTCAACAATTCAGTTGCCTTATGCTGGGCACCCCAGAGCTGGCCAGAGTGCTTCAGGTGGGGTCTCTCAAGAGCAGAGCAGAGGGGCAGAATCACCTCCCTTGTCCTGCTGGTCACCCTGGTTTTGATGCAGCCAAGGGTACAGTTTTGAGTAATGAACAAAGGGGAATTCATGGTGGAGCTGATGCATATGGAGGGTCCAGCATGGGCAACAGGAGGAGGAGAAAATAAAGCAGAGAGTTCAATAAAGGCTGCCACAGTCAGAAGGAATTTCAAAGCCCTTTATGACTGACTTAGCTCTATGTGAAATCCTCAGGGACAGGACCACATGAACCCTGTGTGACTGGTGGCCCAGACTCCAGGTTTGCTCCAAAAAATCCACAGCCAACACCCGAGTGAAGGCTCCCTTCCCACGAGCTGTAGCTGCCCTGTGTTTTCTTGGCTCTGATTAATCAAGGCTGATGGGATTTCCCAGGTGGCTGCTGCAGAGGCATCAGGCAGCCTCTTTTGATGCAAAGCTTGAAGCAAAGCCTGGTCATTTTCCAGAGGTTGTGTCCCATTTGCCATCTCTGAAGGCACCCTGGAGCTCTCCCAAGACCTGTCCTGAGCATTTGCTGGGTCCAGCTCACATCTGAGTCTCCAGAGACCTCAAGTGATGCAGTCAGGGACTCCCAGAGATGCTCCTGTTGCTGCCCCTCTGAAGAGTTGAGCACTTGGCACAGGCAGCCCCAGGCCTCCTGGGTTTTGCAGCTGTTAGAAGCTAAACTTGGTTGAGGCAGAAGAGATCTGAAATGTGTGTGCAAAGCCTCCACGAGGCAGTCTGCAGCACAGGCAGGTTATGGTTACAAACTGCAGCTGGGACAGAGTCACAAAATCATTTTGGTTGAGAAAGGCCTTTGAGATCTTCACATCCAACCATTAACCCAGCCTTGGC
The DNA here is from genome assembly GCA_013399775.1 of Semnornis frantzii. Lineage (NCBI taxonomy): Eukaryota > Metazoa > Chordata > Aves > Piciformes > Ramphastidae > Semnornis > Semnornis frantzii. The sequence goes on along the minus strand of VWYK01038420.1, from coordinate 457,620 downwards.
AAGTGCCCCACTAAACCACATCCCTCAGGACCATGTTTGTACAGGTTTAAAATCCCTCCAGGGATGGGGACTCCACCACTTCCCTGGTGCAGGGCTTGACAACCTTTTCAGGAAGAAATTGCTCCTCATGTCTAAGCCTGATGCAACTTGAGGCCATTTTATCTGGTCTGCCCCTCAGCTGGCTCCAACCTCCCTTTGAGGAGCTGTTGAGAGGCAGAAGGTCTCCCCTCAGTCTCCTTTTCTGCAGGCTGAACACCTCCAGTTCCCTCAGCTGCTCCTCACAAGGCTTCTGCTCCAGACCCTCCAGCAGCTTTGTTGCCCTTCACTGGACATGCTCCAGCAGCTCCATGTCTTTCTTGCAGTTAGGAGCACTCAAGTGACAAACACTCAGGTTTAGTCTTCTGTCTTTGGCCTTTTTCTTCATTTCACAAGTAACAGGAAGAGAGGAGAGACCAATCCCCACCAGTTTCTCAGGCCTTCCCACAGCCCTTTAGCATCTGGGCCTGTTTAAAATCCCATCCCAAAGTGGACTGCCATGCCCTGGGGTTAAAGAGAGGACATCACTTAGTCTGGCAGTGCATGCAAGAGGAGCAACTGGACCCTGCTTTTGGAAGGAGCACCACGAAGCCTGTCCTGTTCTGTTCTGCCTGGCAGCTGCCTGCTGGTGTGTGTCACAACGACCTCCCCAGCCCATATGTCAGCTGCAGCCTGGGGAGAGCTGCTAATAACTCTGTCAAAGCACTCAAGGCAGGCAGGTATTGCAGACAGGATTTTCCAGTTGGATTCAATAAATCAAGCCCACAGCACAACTATTTTTATGGCATCTTTCATGCAAACTGCTCCCCAGATGGCTTTGGACAGAAAGAGGAACATGTGCACCGAGGAGCTGCTGGGGGAGGAAGAAGAGGGATTTGCATGAAGGGAGGTGGAAGGAGATGAGACAGGGAATGGCCAAGGCAGTGTGGAGCTGGGGTTATTTCTGCAAGCCAAGAGGACAGAGGGGAGCACTTTCCTCCTCATGAGGACAGTCAAGCAGTGCACCAAGCACCCAGAGAGGTTTATTCAGCTGCTGTCTCTCAGGGGCCACTCATTCTCTCAAGCCACTTGCTGCAGACAGCTGAATCCCAGTGCCTCCACAAAGCTCCAGGTGCACCAGAGAGTGCAGGAGATGCCCAGGCTCTGAGAACACCTCGGAGGTCTGGCTGTGCCCTGTAGCTTGCACGGAAGCCATTCCCCATGGCAGGGAAAGGTTTTGGTGCTGAGTGACTGCAGGACCCCCAAGGCAGACCCACAGCTGGTGCAGGACTCTGCTCCCTGGGTCAGGCAATGCAGTGAGAGGAAAGGGACTCAGATTGTGCTGGGGAGGGTTAGGATGGACATTAGGAAAGATTTCTTTTCCAAAGGGGTGGTCAGGCACTGGGGAAATGATGGAGTCACCATCCCTGGAGGTGTTCAAGAAACTGAAGGTTGTGTTCCAACTGAAACTGTCCTGTGATTCTGTGACTTCTTTCCAGCTCAGCTCCAGCAAGCTCCAGGGAGCTGCTTGGAGATATCCATAAAGGCAACAACCTTCCCTAACACCTATCAAGCTCAGCAAGTCAGTTGTGGTGTCAGCTTTGGGTTGTTAGACCCAAATCCTGGAGGAGTCACTTAAGATGAAGATCCTCATCCTTCATGAACACCTCTGCTAATTCCCTGTGGCAGCAGCAGGTTCCCCTTACTCAGGACAAATGGTGGCTCCACCTTCTGAAAACCCTTTCTGCTCTCCATAAAACATTCCTGGGACATTTTACTCCATCTCCTTGACCACCACGACCCCCTCCTGGACACACTGCCCCACCCAGTCACACCACCTTGATCTTCCTCCTTCCCCAATGCCCATCCATGACTCCACTTCCTATCCACCTCTTCAAACTCATTCTCTCAGCCATGATTTCCCACCCTGCTTTCAGCAGGCTTCCAGCTCATCTTTGAACTTCCAAAGCTGCGGTGGCCAAAAGAGATGAAGGCAGTGCACACGAGGTGGTGGAAAGGTCTGCCCAGCCCTTTCCCCCACCCACTATCACACAGCTCCCTCCATCAGCCCATCCAGGCTTGAAGTTCAGTGCCAGGAGGCGTTACCAGAGGGGATTTTGACAGATGTGTTTGGAACAAGGGAGCTGTGCTGGACGGGAGATTGGCAGGAACAAGCTCTTCACAGCTTTGTTCCTTTGTATTTTTTTAGTGTCCTTCTGAAAGAACTGTGTTAGCAGGAGAAATACCTTTGAATTTGTCCTCTTCCACTGTTGGGTTGAGAAGAAAGAGGTCTTTTTTTTTTTTTTTTTATTTTTAAAGAAGCAAAAGGAATATAAAGTACACTGAAGGCAAAAGGAAATCAGAGATAACTTGCAGCAGAGTATTTTTATCCTAAAGTGGCAAACTTTAGTGACATTAAAAGTCATGTTCTAAAATGACCAGGCAGAAAGTTATAAAAGTGAACAAGTCTCCTGCAAAAATGATGAAGAGAATTTCAGGCACGATAGAAATTGTCTGTGAAAATTGCCAGGAGAGCAGAGAAGAGATTTCAGTGGTGCCCAGGGACAGGACAAGGCCAAGTGGGCACAAACTGGGATGCAGGAGGCTCCAGCTGAACAGAGAAACTTCTTTGCTGTGAGGGTGCTGGAGCCCTGGAGCAGGCTGCCCAGAGGGGCTGTGGAGTCTCCTCTTCTGGAGAGATTCCAACCCCTCCTGGCTGCTGTGAGCCTGGGCAAGCTGCTGTGGGTGCCCTGCTTTAGCAGGGGGGTTGGGCTGGATGATCTCCAGAGATCCCTTCTAGCTCCCACCACACTGGAATTCAGTGGCTGTGGCTTCTGTCTCCAAAAGGAAACCAAACCTCTACTCACAGTGTTTCATATTAATTATTAGACTTAACTAGTACCAATCTTTACCCAGCAGTAATTACTGCTCCAGGCTCCAGAGGCATGGAAAAAAAATATTTCCTGGGTGTGCTGAGATCCTTGCAGAGGAATGTGCACAGGGTTTGAGGACAGCCTGTTGAGGGAGAAGTTTTATTTCTCCTCTGCACCAATCTAGAGAGGCATAAATATCCCAATCTTGTTGATGCAAATAATGGCTCTCTCCTGTCAGAACTGACAAGGACACTAATTTAAGGAGCTTTCCCCCTCTCTCAGGCACTCTGGTGCATTTTAGAAAATATTTTTGCTGTCCCCCTGGGATCTGAGCTCCCCAACCAGGTGAAAAGCTACCAGATGATCTCTCGTGTTCGACTGAATCTGTGAACAACCTCTGGGAAACATATGCCAGAAATTATGCTAACAACCAAGGGCAGTGGAACCTGACAGATAAACACAGCAGTTGTCAGCAGAAGACAGCCTAGATGCCTTTTTGGGATCCTGCCCTCCACTGTAATGGGCCAGGAATGATTCCTGGTCCCACAGAGACTTCACCACAAGCTCCTGCTTCTAGCTCTGGCCCAGATTTTAGTTCTCATCCTTTAGTTACTGTGCTGTTAGAGTGTCCTCTGAATGCTGCACGAGGGATGGGCAATGCTTTGGGGGCTGCTTACAGGTGCACACCAGTGTCCCTGTAAAATTAACTCTACCCTTTCTATTTAATTATATCAATGCTCTCTGGAGCATTCACTTTGCACTAAGTGTCCCTGCATGCCTCACCACTGCCCTGTGGGATTTCATAGAGTCAGGGAACAGCTTGAGTTGGAAGGGACCTTAAAGATCATCCAGTTCCAACCCACTCACCGCAGGCAGGGACACCTCCCACTAGATCAGGTTGCTCAATGCCTCATCCAGCCTGGTCTTAAACACTTCCAGGGATGAGGCACTCGCATTCTCTGGGCAACCCTTTCCAGTGTCTCACCACCCTCACAGTACAGAACTTCTTCCTAATGTCCAGCTGAATGTACCCTGCTCTAGTTTAAAACCATTGTCTCTGATTCTATCACCACAGGCCATTAGAAATAGTCCCTCTGGACCTCTCCTGTAGGCCCCCTTCACATACTGGAAGAGCACTGTAAGTTTTGCTCAGAGTCTTCTCCAGGCTGACTGGAGCCATTTCCTTCAGCCTGTCCTCCCAGGAGAGGTGCTCCAGCCCTCTGATCATCCTTGTGGCCTTCCTCTGAACCCTTCACAACAATTTCCAGCCAATGCCACACAAGCAGGGGACATTATGGCAGCAACGTCCCTCTCCACAGCAGTGTGCTCCTGTTCTGTCCTTGCTGCTGGCACTGGTATTCATGTGGTTGCTGGTGAGACAGGTCAGGGAGCTGATCTATTTGAGAAGTGGTTAAGGAAGATAAAAATTGTGTTCGGGTCTATGAGTTGCCTGGTCTAGGTCACCCTGTGTGTCTGTGCCAACAAGGAGCTGGATATGAAGTAGCAGCAGGAGCTCTCCATCTGGACTGGATGATGATGACCACCTTGGAGAGCCTTAATTTCTCCAAGCCCTGTCTTCTTCACACATGATCCTCCTAGAAGTGGCAAGGGCTGACACACACAAAGGAAGGCTCCCACTGCAGCCTGCATGGTGTTCAGCTAACACAGATGAAGCCAGGAATTGCCATGCTGAGGCTGCTGTCTCCATTCCAGAACCCCTGATCCCTGTGGTGGGTCAGCCCAGCCACATCTAAACGAGCAGCCCTCACCCACCCAGAACACACAAACATCCAGATGCATTGAATTGCATCTGCTGGGATAGAGCTGAGCTTGCAAAGGTCAAATGCCAGTTCAGAGATGAAAAGGTCCTTCTGGAGACCCCAGGATCAGAAGGCCAAAAGGTGAATGCTAGCTAAGATGGCTTTATTGTGGGGTGGATTGGAGGCATTGAGTGTATCCATACCACCTGCCTGCTATTCCCAGTTGCATTGCTGACAGTGAGAGCTGCCCATTTGCTCTTTTCTTTGAGCCCACTTTCTCTCCAGAAAATCAATCGATCCACCAGGCAGTCAATCAGGCAGGCAGTCCACCTGACCCACTTGGAAAATGGATCCTGCAGAGACCTGGACTCCCACCCAGGGACCCTGTGAGCCTCCCAGGAAAAATCCCCAGCTCCGAGGGAGGCTGAGACCTTTCCCAGCACATAGTGCACAGCTCCAGCCCCTGCGGCGCAGCAGCTGTCCCGGCCTGGGGCATGTCCAGATCCCAGTGTTCCTCCAAACCCCTGGAACAAAGCACTCCCTGGCCGGACCTGTTCCTCTTGGGGGTGTTCGAAATCCATCTCCCATCCCCACGCCTTTGAGACTTGCAAGAGTTGCTGCTGCTGACATCTAGTGACTGGGAGAGCCGAGAAAGAGGAGCTACCTGGAGCTCTGGCAAAGCCATCTCCGCCGACAGAAAAACCTCCTCGGGCTCTTCCTCAGGAGGTGGGCTCCCAGCAGGGATGCTCGGGGTGCGAGGGGGGCAGTGCTGGACCGGGCCGGGCGGGCCGGGATGTCCCAAACACTTCGGTACAACCTTTTTCCCCTCCAGTGGGCACCCGAAGAGGATCAGCGCATCCTCCCCGCAGCCTTCCCTGGTGAAGCACAGGCGTCTTCGAGGGTTTGCCGTCTCACAGAACCGCGGAGACGGGGGAAAAACCCAAACACCAAACCCACAAACACCCTAAGGAGAGCTGCAGCCTCCCGGGTTTCTCCCAGCAGCCACTGTCCTCTGCCGAGAGCTCCCAGCCCGGGCTGCAGCCGCTCCGCGCAGCGCTCTGCCTGCGGACGCGGGAGGCTCCCGGACTGCAGGCGGGAGAATCGTCCGCTCCGAGCCGAGGAAAAGCAGGAGACGAGCGGGATGCTCAAAGCCCAAGTGCTGTAGACCACGTCCCGGTGGATGGGGTGGCAGCCCACGGGGATAGCCCCCGGTCATGTCACCAGACAAAGGGTTGCTTTTGGAGCTGACGGAGGGACGGAGAACAGGTCTCGGGATCTTAGCTCCCTGCTCCCAGGGAGCAAAAAACAACCACGGAAGCGAACACCTTGAGGACAGTCTAATTTAGGGGGAGGTGGGCGCGAGGGAATCTGCAGCAGGAACCCCGACACACAGGCACACAGTGCTGGGGTCAGACCACTGCCCGGGATACGGTACACGGTGCTGCACAGCACAGCAGCAGAGCCCTCTCCCACCAGTCCTGAGAGAGACCTCACGTTCCACCTTCATTCACACTGGGGTGACCCGGGGCCGTGCAAAACCTTCGCCCTCACCTCCACCGCCAACACATCCCTCCGAGCTCCTCTTCCCCGGCAAGAAGCGTCTCAGTTTCAACCCTCCAAGTTCCTCTTTCCCTTTCAAGAAGCATCTCAATTCCAGCCCCCCAAGCTCTTCTTTCCCTCGCAAGAGGCGTCTCAATCCCCGGAGTAAAACTGAGCCATTTCGAGGCAAACAGGGGCTATCCAGAGTGACAGCCGTCAAGAACCCAGCGCAAAGGAGATAACGGAAACCTGGGAGATGCTACCCCACCGCTCCGAGGATGCTGGGCAGGGGGACACCTCCCGTGCCCCCGGGATGCTTGAAATGTGTCCCCCGATAGGCACCGCAAGCAGAAAGTTGCCGTCCCGCCCCCCCCTCCCGCCGCTTCCTTTCTCCCGTGCTACTCACCCAGGAGGACCAGCGTGCAGAAGCAAAGGATGCCCCTCATCCTACCGCTTAGCACGGCTCGGATCAGCCCGACTCGGCACGGCTCGGACCGACCGGCCGGCACGGCTCGGTGTGGCTCGGGTACGGCTCGGATACGGCTGGGCACAGCTCGGCACGGCTCGGCACGGCCCGCGCAGGCGGTGCCGGAGGATGCGCGGAGGCTTGGGCAGGGCGAGAGGCGGCCCCGGCCCGGCCCTCCCGGGGCGAAGCTCACACCACAGCCGGCTNCTTTCTTTCTTTGTGGTTTTTACTTCTTCTTCTTTTTTTTTCTTTTTTCTTTTTATTTAATTTCTTTTTCCTCCCCTCCTCTTTCAAACTTCAGTCTGCGGGGCACAGCCTCCGCCGTGTCCGATCGCCGGGGCAGCCCTCGCCGTTTTCCCGGGGCTGCCTCCTCCGTCGCCCCCGCCTCTCCGTGGCCCCGGCCCCGCGGGGAGGGGCTTGGCTGTCCGGACCCGCTCCTCCCCTCCTCCCCGGCCCCGGATCCCTGTCCCCGTGAAGCGAAGGGGGTACATTCACCCAACAGGAGCAGCTTGTGGACCCCAGAACATGGCGCCTTTTATCCCTCTCCAGGATGTCATCGTTCCCCCTCGCTGCCCTCCTGGAGGCTCCTGGCATCAGACCCACCCCAAATCCACATCTCTTTGCACCCTCAAAGAGGCTGCTTGCTCAGGATGACAGTCCCAGCTCCATACCCTTGGGATTTGTGCCTTGACTGTTTGCTATCAGAGCCCTGAAGTCTTGGGCTGCATCCCACACCCCTCCCAGCCACGGTACTTCCACTAATCCCCTGCAACATGATCACTTTCCAAATGTCATTAAAACACCTCTGTAAATTCAGGCTATGTGGTTCCATAACCTTCCATCCGTGTCCTCATATCTCCTTTCCCAGGGAGTCCATCCAGACTCTCAAGAGGTCCCCTGCCACCATTCCCTGGTGCTTCTCCCACCTCCCAGCCTCCCACACCCTTAGTGCCCTCATCCCATCGGGTGACCCTGGTTTTGCAATCCAAGCTGCAGAGCCTGGCTCCTAGAGCCACCTCTTAATCTTTATGATGACAAGTGAGCCTCATTTCCCACAACCTCCATTTCATGCATGGAGTAGCTGAGGCACAAAATGTGAACTGATGTCTTCAGGTTCACCCAGCAATTAACTGTCCGACAGTCAGAAACCTCATTTCCAAGCCAGTGCCCTGTAAACACAGCCAGCTCTGCTCCTGTTCCTAATGCAGCTTTGCCCTTTCAAAGGCCTTTCCTTTTTTTCCTCCTCTCCTCTCCTCTCCTCTCCACTCCTC
>VWYK01038420.1:413420-447818 GCA_013399775.1 Semnornis frantzii | reverse complement strand
TTTTTTTTTTTGCTTTTTTTTTTTTTTTTTTTTTTTTTCCCAAGGGAAAATAATGGCACTGGAACATATGTGACTTTTTATGGGATTTGATTTGTTTTTGTTTTTGTTTTTTTTTTTTAACAAATAAAAAAGTGTTTTCCTTGGAAAAATCTCTGTTCTCCACTCAGGAATGAGATATTCATATGCCCTTGGTCCAAAAGCTCTGAGCTGCATCACCCCAGGCATTGGGAAAGGAATGAGCCTGGATCAGCCTCAGCTCACACAAAGGAGTGGAGAGGTGGGACCTGAGGACTTGTTTTCCCTGGCACTGTCTCTTATCCCTTTGTTGAGGTCTGAGCTGCAGGAAAACTTTCTCTTTTGTCCACTCAGGAGAGCTACATCCACCTCCTTCACCTGCACAGCTGCAGGAGGCAACCTGACTGCAGCCTTGCTGTGTCTTCTGGGCTAAGGACAGGATGCAGCCTCAGCCCCCAGCAAGGGGAAGCTGTGAAAGAATCAGAGCTGTGAAAGCAGAGTCTCCTGGGCTCATAGAATGGCTTGGGTGGGAAGAGGTCTTGAAACATCATCCAGTCCAACCCTGCTGTAGCCAGCAGGGACATCTGCAACCAGAGCAGGCTGCTCAGAGCCCCAAGTAACCTGACCTGGAATGCTTCCAGGGATGAGGAATCTACCACCTCTGTGGGTAACCTGGGCCAGGGTCTCACCACCCTCAGTATGCAACTTTTCTTCCTCCTCTCCGGTCTAAATCTCCCTCTTTTAGTTTTGACCATCACCTCTTGTCCTATCACAACAGGCCCTGGTGAAAGTCTGTCCCCAGCTTTCTTACCATTCCCTTTAAGCACTGCAAAGCCACCAGAAGGTCTCCCTGGAGCCTTCTCTTCTCCAGGCTCAACACTCCCAACTCTCCCAGCCTGGCCTCACAGCAGAGCCCTTCCAGCCCTGCCAGCATTGCTGTGCCCTCCTCTGGCCCTGCTCCAACAGCTCCCTGTCTGTGCTGAGGACTCCAGAGCTGCCCCAGCACTGCGGGGTGTGTGTGTGTGTGTGTGTGTGTGTGTCTCAGCAGAGCAGAGGGGCAGAGTCCCCTCCCTGCCCCTGCTGCCCACACTGCTGGGGATCAGCCCAGGGCAGGGCTGGGGCTGGGCTGTGAGCTCAGTGCCAGCTCCTGTCCAGCTCTGCACTCCCAAGTCCTTCTCCAGAGGGCTGCTTTTCAGCCCTTCATTCCTCAGCTTGTGCTGATGCTGGGGCTTGCCCTGACACAGGTGCAGGACCTTGCACTTGGCCCTGTTGAACCTTCTAAGACTGAAGAAAAGGAAAAAAAAAAAACCTAGGGGCCTAGACAACCCCCAACACCCATCCCAGCAGGGAGGCATTTCCTGCTATCTCTGTAATTCCATGTATGCAGGGGGGGTCAGAATCCATGCAGTGGGAATAGCCATCCAGAAGAGACACACTGTGAAGAAAGAGGAATCACTGTTCCTTGCTGCTTTATTTGTGGGCTCTGGGCTTTCTCCTGGCAGCTGGGTGGGTGGCGAATAGAACTAAGTGTGCACACACCCCCCTCCTGCAATCACCTGTTACTTTTCCTGACAAAGGACAGGAGGTACTGGTCACTCAGGCATAAAAACATCCCACTGCTCCTTAGCTATCCCAATCCCAAAAGAGCTGCTCCCCAGAGCTCCAGACAATGCCTTCAGCAAAGGCAATGAAAGAAAGAATTGTTTGGGTAGGTCTCTGGAGAAACCACTGGGCAGGGAGGGCACAGAAATATGCACTTGTGAGAGGGAAACTGGTTACAGTGGGAACTGGAATGAAGCTTGGTCTGTCTTGCTTGAGTAAGAGCCCTGTGGAAGATCCCTGCCATGGATGCTCCCAGTGATGGTCCAGTCCCCTCACCCCAAAATATCCACAGGCACAAGGCAAAGGGACTGTGCTTGATGACCTTAAAGGTGTCCTCCGACCAAAGCAACTCCATGACTCTAAAACCCAACCCCACTCCCAGTAACTGCAGGTTCTGCTGAACCTTTCTAGGCAGAGCTGAGTCCTTCCAGGGACTCCAGTGTGGCTCAGCACCTGTAAGGTATTTAAACTCATTAGGTCTGAATGTCAAGGAAAATGTAAGGGCCTTGGGAACTCTTTTATGCTCTGCACACTCTGCTGACCTTGCATGCCTCCAGGAATGGGGCCTCAGACACACCCCTGGGCAACCTGTTCCAGTGCTTCACCACCCTCACTGTGCAGAACTTCCTCCTGATGTCCAATCTGCCCTGCTGCAGTTTCAAACCACTGCCTCTCATCTGAACACTTCAGAACAGTCTTCCTGGAGGTCCCTTTCAGGTATTGAAATGCTGCTCTAAGGTGTCCCCAGAGCCTTCTCTGCTTTGGGACAGACCCTTGGATTAGACAGACCTAAGCCTGTGCTTTGGGTGTCAGGATGTGATGCAGTGTCTGGTCCGACCGAGGTGGAGCTGCTTCCCCTGAACGCCCTGAGATGTGCAAGCAGCCCTGTCAACAGCAGCTCACCAAGCTGGGAGCTGAACTCTGCCTCTCTCTGGGCTGCAGTAGCCTTGGTAACTCCCAGGGGGGAAAAGAAAATAACCTAATTTTCTCTTTCATCCATAAGCTGAAGCCTTTAATTTGCTTTCAAGTGAATTAAACATAAGCCTCTGTTCTTCTAATTCCTTTGTCCTAATTTAAAAGTACTGACATTTATCACAGGAGTTTTTAGATTTCCCAGCTCATTGTTTTAGTGTTTTTTAAATAATCTGGAGTTTGACATTCTTACAGCTGAAATGCTTCCCTTCCCTCCTCCTTTTAATACATGGTGAGGTTGTGTTCACTTCTAACCTTCTTCTGACACCAAGGAGAGCAGCCTGTGGCCTGCTGCACAATCACAAGGTGACCATGGTTCAAAGCTGAGCTGGACTGGTGTGATGCAAGAGGATCTTCAGAAGCAGACAGGAGCCCAGGAGCCCGGTGTCCCAGAATCCCAGAATCCCATCACAGTATGAGCTGAACCTCTGGAGATCATCTAGTCCAACCCCTCTGCTAAAGCAGGTTTACCCAGAGCAGGCTGTGCAGGATATCATCCAGGCAGGCTTTGAAACAACCTCATCCAGACATCCCCAAAGCCACCTTAGTCTCTTTACTGTTCAAGTGAGCCACAGCTCATCCTGTGCAGCTGTTCCAGGTGCCAGGCACCCAGACATCTCCAGAAGGCTGTGGAAGCAGCAGGGTTTGTTCTGCTCTGCATTTCCAGAAGCAGCATCAGCTGCCTGGGTAGCACTCACTCTGCAGGGTGGGTTTGGTGCCCTTGGCTGCCCAGCTTGGCTGAGAAAGGAATGGCTCTGGTCAGTGTTTGTGTGATCACACTGAGGCCATTCTCTCACAGGCAGCACGAGCACAGACAGGGGCTGGGGGCAGCCTCGTGCTGGTTTCTGGGCTGTCACTGGTGCTGAGACCCACAGATGTAGCCCAGGAGCTGCCTGACTTGCAGCCCTGGGGGGTGTCTTTGGCACTCTCTGCCTGTCCCTGGTTCACAGAAGGGCATGGAGCTGGTGAAGAGTCCTGTGAGGAGGGAACTGAGGTCGTTTAGCCTAAAGTAAAGGAGGCTCAGGGGAGAGTTTTCTGCTCTCTAAACGCCCTGCAAGGAAGTTGGAGCCAGGTGGAGCTTGGTCTCCCAAGGAACAAGAGATAGGAGAACAGGGAGGAGCACTGAGTTGCTGCAGGACAGGTTTCAGTTGGACATGAAATCAATTCCATCCCCAGAAGGGCTGTGATCCCTGGAGGTGTTTAAGGCCAGGCTGGATGAGGCTGTGCACAGCCTGAGCTAGTGTGAGGTGTCCCTGGGCCTGGCAGGGGGATTGGAACTGGATAGTCCTTGTGGTCCCTTCCAGCCCTGACTGATTCTGTGATCATGATTCTAGGATTTTGTGACTGATAGGGACCAGGCTCAATACATCATTTAAGGTATATCTGACCCAGCAAGACCAGGGCAGCTTACCAGCAGCCAGATGCAGGTGGAGAATCATCACTGACCACCTTAGCTCTTAACCCAGCTGCAAGGAAGGAGAGGAGAGTGAATTCTCCTGTGGGCTGTCTCAGGGGTGGGTTGTAAAGAAGATCCTCTTTGTTTCTTCAGGGAAAATCCTCTTTTAGCATCCCCATTCAGACAGCATCTCCACAGACCTCAATTTAAATGGGATATTCACCTGGGTGCCTTCCAGCTCTGACTGATTCTATGATCATCCAGCTCCACCTCACACTAGATCAGGTCACTCAAAGCCTCTCCAACCTAGTCTTAAACACTTCCAAGGATGAGGCGTCCACAGCTTCACTGGGTGACCCCTTCCAGTGCCTCACCAGCCTCATAGCAAACATTCTCTTCCTAATGTCCAACCTAAATGTATCCTGCTCTAGTTTAAAGCCACTGAGGGCAAGAATGAGCACTGAGAATCCTGCAGGTTCCTAATCTCCACTGGCAGTAGCTTGGCTTCAGCACTTCAGTGCAGAGGAATGGTGCTTCATGAGCCCTTTGATCACTGTAGGTCTGCTGCTTCTGAGTCCATCTGAGTCCATGACTGCCAGGAGCTGAACCCTAAACAAGGAAAGCACTCAGGATGTTTTCCAGTGGACTTCTGTCCCTCATGCTCTGATGGAAATTTTCTGTGGCAATGCTTTGCAACTAAAAACGTTTTGGTTTTGAAGCTGGAAAAGATCCTTTCAGAAGCAAGGTTTGAGTCTCTTCTGGCAGCAATTAGAACCAGAAGGTAGTGCTGCTGTGAAAGCTGAGCCTCTTATTTAACTGTCTAAACACACATTTAATTTTCCTGCTTTTGGCACCTAAGCTTGAAAATTTTCTTCTTACAGGTGAGACCAGAGAGTTACAGAAATTGAGCCTGTGCCAAGCTTTTTCTGCTTTGTGAGGGATATTTTAAATAAATAAATAAATGACCCCAGGAAGAGGCTCATTTATCAGTGTTTGCACCTCTTTTATTTTAACCACTTTGATTCAAGACCCCTCGTGGATATCAGCTCTAGGACATCCTGAGTACACCACGAAGACTTTGTTTTCCTCCACAGAGCCAGAGTTCACTAAGCCACAGCAAGTGGGCAAGTGTTAGCTGAGCTGTTTGTCTCCAGAGGCTCATTGAGGCTGTGCTAGGAACGTAGCTTGCAGGTGAGAGAGGGCAGCAAAGGGACTTCAGACTGAAGGGGAGCACACAAAACCTTAGCAGAGTCCTCTTACCACTCAGGATGCTGCACAGAACAGTTTTTGGGAGGTCTGTGCATCCCTAAGCCCTGCTTTGCAGCCTGGTTCAGGTCTGAAGATGCCACCTTTTGGGCATAGATCCATCACCCTATGAGGATGCTGAGGGGACTGAGCACTGCCTGGTGAGGAGAGGTTGAGGGACCTGGGGCTGCTCAGTCTGGAGAAGACTGAGAGGGGATTTAATCAATGTTTATAACTATCTGAGGGCTGGGGGTCAGGAGGGGGCGGGACAGGCTCTGCTCACTGCTGCCTGGGATAGGACAAGCAGCAAAGGATGGAAGCTGCAGCACAGGAGGTTCCAGCTCAACACAAGGGGTAACTTCTTGCCTGGAAGGGTCCCAGAGCCCTGGCACAGGCTGCCCAGAGAGGTTGTGGAGTGTCCTTGTGTGGAGCCTTTGCAGGCCTGTCTGGATGTGTTCTGTGTGCCCTGAGCTGCATTGTCTGGTCCTGCTGTGGCAGGGGGGGTTAGGCTGGATGGGAGATGTACCCCAGCTACACCCCAACTCTCCTTCAGGGCCTTTCCCAGCTCGGGTGAGCAGTTCTTTGGGGCAGGCTCTACCTGGTTTTGCAGCCATGTGCCTGAAAAAGCTCCCATCTCTGTGGCAGTCTCTAGAGGCTCCTGGGATTTTATTAAGCAAACAAGTGCAAAATGGGAGCCTGGGGTGATCCAGACCTGCATCCTCTCAGCCCCTTGCCTTTCCTCCACCGCTTGTGCTGGTTGCCTTCCCCAGAGTGCTGCACAGGGCATGGGGTCCAGCTTTGAGGAGCAGAAGAATGGTCCCCCCAGAGCTATCTCTGTGGCCACAGCTCCAGGGGCTCCAGGGCCTCCATGCAGTGGATCACCTTTCCAGCCAAGCTGTTTTCTTGAGCATTGAGTGAAGAGGCTGGGAGGGGGCTGGGGGCCTGTGTGCTGTAGAAATGGGAAGAGGATGTCTTCCTCCCTCAGCTTGGGTGATAATGGGGGAAACAGAGCAGCCTCTGGCAAAAGCATTTCCTGAGGAGTGATGAGGTGCTCTGTCAGTTCCTTGTATTTGGGTTTGCTCCCAAAGGCTGAATAAATGAAGAAAAATTCAGCAGGGAAAAGGGAAATGCACAGACAGAGGGAAATGTCTCTGCTGCTGGAGGGGAGGAAGGATGAGGAGGTCATCAGAAGTATTTCCACATTTCTGGTTAATTGGACAAGTCCAGGCAGGTGAACCTGCCGAAGTCATTGATGAGCTGAGCCGTGGGAACCAGTGAGGTTCTTCCCACACCACTACCTTCCAGCCAGGTGGCCCTTGGACCTCAGACCCCCTTTGACTACTATTTATAGCACGATTCAGCCTCAGGCTGAGCCTCGGCACTCTGCAGAAGTGCTGCCCTTGCTCTGCACGGCCACTCAGGGGAGCGAGCAACAACAGCTCACACGCATCGGAGACACTCAGCAGCATCCTCAGCACACCTGCCCTCCCCTGCCCCACCACTGCCCGGCACAGCTTCCCAGCCAGGGTTGGGTGTGTGGAGGATCACTGTTCCCTACAGCAGCTCTGCCCTGCCTGACAAAATCTGCCCCTCTGTCCCCAGAGCCAGAGCTGCTGCTTCCCCTGCCCGAGGAATTCGCTCTAATTGCCGTAATCTGCTGCCTATTAAAACTGATAGCTCTGTTATCACTGTTAATAACAACTAATTAGCGAGGCTGTCACAGGGAGTGGTTCTGTAAGGGAAGGTATTTGTCCTTTACAGAAGGCACAGGGCTTCAAGGGCACTGGAGCTTGGGGACTCTCAGTCCCTAGCAGTGACAAGGAAATGCTTCACCAGCTTTGGTGAGAGGAGGTCAGTGTCTAAAGGGCAGGGGGCAAGAGGCTGGGGCCAGACTCTTGTCAGTGGTGCCCAGGGACAGGACAAGGGGCAGTGGGCACAAACTGGAACCCAGAGCTTCCAGCTGAACAGGAGAAGAAACTTCTTTGGTGTGAGGGTGCTGGAGCCTTGGAGCAGGCTGCCCAGAGAGGTTGTGGAGTCTCCTCCTCTGCAGAGATTCCAACCCCACCTGGACATTGTGATCCTGGGCAAGCTGCTGCGGGGGTCCTGCTTTAGCAGGGGGTTGGGCCGGATGATCTCCAGAGGTCTCTTCCACCTTCCACCACGCTGAGACTCTGTGATTCTTCCAGAGCAGCTGACTTGGTGCATTTGGTAAAACAAAAGCACCTCTGGAAAGGTATCACCAAAACTGCTCAATGGCAACAAACAAACAACAACAGCAAACAGTAACAGTGTCACTGGCACAGGAGTGAGACCAAGAAAGAGCAGGATGCAGGCAGCTCTGGGGAGATGTGAGGCAGGCAGGGGAGGATGCAATTCGAACACGGAGTGAAAGGGGAAAGGGTGAGATTCTCTTGGCATCTTTGGAAGTCCCAAAGGCTGTGCAGACCCTGAGAGCTTCGCTGAAAGCTGGCAGAGGTTGAGCTGCAGAGTGAGTGATGCTCACAGTGTCGATGGTGAAACATCAACACTTTGCCCACAGTCATTTTTTCCTGGTGAAAACCTGTCCAGCAAAAAGAAAAAAGTAGCCCACATTTCTCATTCCTAATTCTCTGATTTCTTCCATATCCCAAAAGCTCCATAAAGCAGAAGGTAAATGGCTGCTTTGTCAGGAGAGGGGAGGCACTCGAAGGGAGATGATTTCTCGGCCCAAAGCCTGATGTGTGTCACTTTGTGAGGGGATTGCTGAGACCTCGCTCAGCTTTCTGCCTTTGAGAAGCACACTCCCAGAGCTGCTGCGGTAGGAGCAGAGATTGAGAGATAGAATGAAGCATTTTGGTTGGAAGAGAGCTTTAAGATCATAAGCTCTGACATTAACCCAGCGCTGCCAGGTCACCACTAAGCCGTGTCCCTCAGCATCACATCTACATGGCTTTTAAACACCTTCCCTGGGCAGCCTGTGCCAGGGTTTGACAACTCTTTGTTTGAAGAAATTGTTCCTAAGATCCAACCTAAACCTCTCCTGGTGCAACCTGAGTCTGTTCCCTCTTGCCCTGTCACTTTTTGGCCAGAAGAGACTGGTCCCCATCTGGCTCAGAGGTGCTCAGAGCCAAGTGCAGCAAATTCAACATACTCCTGACTGTTTTTTTTCCATGTGAAAGGACATCTTTAGGATCAATTCCACACCACAGATGAGCAGTGAGCATCCCCTCCCACAAGGCAGTGTTGAACCAGAAGAAAGGCTGTGCAAACCAACCCCTCCCAAGCTCTGGTCTGTGCAGAAGGAGATGCCTTTGGTCCTGGGCAGGAGTCCACCAGTGGTGCCTACCGAGTGGCACTTCTGCTATGAACAGCCACAGAGACCTTGCTCACTTTGGCAGTGAGTGCTGCTGCTTCCCCACCTCTGATAACACCACCAAATCTTTGCAGTCTCTCTTGAGCCCCAGCAGCAGCAATGTTGTGAGCAGATGGATGATCCCAGCACGACCTTGCCAAGGTGGCCTCCTGCTGCTGCCAGGTTGGGGAGGTGAATCTGCTGCTTTGCTTTGTTTTACTGCCTCTGCCACTTCTGGGGGGCTTGGCATCTGGCCTAATTTGTAAACCAGAAAAAGGACTGGTCCTAAAAGCTTCCTTAATGGATGTTTGGGACCTTGTAAAGGAAAATGGTCCTGTAAAAAATGCCACAAGGGAAAAGCTTTTGGTTCTGTCCTTTAATCTTCCTCCTTTCCCCTTTCTTCTTAAAACTGCTGCTGGCAGGCCACCTGCAGCCAATATTCTTCCTCCTAAGTTGGAGGAGGAGCAATAGCACATCCAGGAAGGTCCCAGGGCTCCCAGCACTGGCCTGAGCACTCAGACACACAGCCTCATCCCTTGGCTTTGGCACACTGTGGTTACTCACTGTGGTTACTCCCTGTGACTGCCTCCACGCTGGGCACTGGGAAGGCTGCACCTCCAACACTGGCTTCAGTTTTGGGGGCCTCACTCCAAGAAGGACATTGAGGTGCTGGAGCATGTCCAGAGCAGAGCAACAAAGCTGGTGAAGCACAAGTCCCATGAGGAGTGGCTGAAGGGACAGGAGAAAAGGAGACTGAGCAGAAACCTCCTGGCTCTCTACAGCTCCCTGCAAGGAGGTTGGAGCCAAGTGGGGGTCAGTCTCTTCTCCCAGGTAATAAGCAGCAGATCAAGAGGAAATGTCCTCAAGTTGCTCCAGAGGATGGTTAGGTTGAACGTGAGGAACAATTTCTTCCCTGAAAATGTTGTCAAGGCCTGGCCCAGGCTGCCCAGGGCCGAGGTGGAGTCCCCATCCATGGAGGGATGTAAAACCTGTGTGGATGTGGTGCTGAGGGCCATGGTTTCGTGGTGACCTGGCAGTGCTGGGTCAAGGGTTGGACTTGATGACCTTAAAGGTCTCTTTCAGCTGAACCCATTCTGTGATTCTATTAACATCCTTGGATCTGTCACTTCTGCTGCCACTGCCTGCCTGAGTTCCCAGTGAGCACACAGCAGCAGAGCTTAGGGCAGATGCTCAAGAGCTGAGGGTCAGAAGGCATCCTGTGGTCTGTGCTTCTATAGGAAGAGAAGCACAGCCCTCTACAACTGTCCTGCTGGGTTTGAGCCTGTTTGCTTCCCTAGATTCACTACAGATCATTGCTGTCAGCACACACAGATGTTTGCTCAGGAGACAGATGTTGTGAGCAGCTGCCAGCAAAGTGCCTCACTTTGTCCTTGGTGTACCTTGGTCTTGCTCTGACTTAGCTCAGGGGGATGTCTAGTGGTGTGATCCCCTGGTAAACATGGGAGGCAAGAGTGGGACTGGAAATCCATGGCAGGCAGACAGAAGGAGACTGCAGAACCTCTCTGGGCAGCCTGCTCCAGGGCCGTGTCAGCCTCACAGTGGAAAAGTTTCTCCTCATGTTGAGGAGGAACCTCCTGTGTTGCAGTTTGTGTCCATTGCCTCTCATCCTGTCACTGGTTAGCAGTGAAAAGAGACTGGCCCCACCTTCTTGACACCCACCCTCAAGGGATTTGTAGACATTGATCAGATCCTCTGGAGTAGTTTCAGGTTTTTGGGGGGGTTTTTTGGCACAATGTAAACCAAGAGCAGCTTGGGTGATGCTGAGTTTTGCTGCCCTGAGCCCGTGGGTTCCAGCTGCAGAGACACAGAAACCTCTGTCCCACGTGGAGAGAGATTTCCTTGGGAAAAGAAACTTCTCCAGCCTAACAGGAGCAGACAGATGCTTTCATTTGCAGCCTGCAAAGTGAGGGGATTCAGGTGCTGGGCTCTGATATCATAATGTGGCCTATTTTCCACCTTTCAGGCACGAATAAGGCAGTGTTGTGGCTGCAAATGCACCAGGTCCTGGAGCAAGTGTGGCTCTCTGGAGCTCTCCTTTCAGCCGACCCCGGGGCCAGGCAATGGCAAGAAGTGCTCTGGGAGGCCAGCAGGAGCTGCTGACTGCCCGCAGGAGCAGCCTGCCAGCCTCAGGGAGGAGCCCTTTGGATGGGCATTTGGATGAGCAAGCTCCTGAGCTGCACCCCAAGATCCCCAACGTGCTGGAAGCCATCAGCTCCAAGTGGGTCCTTCACAGGGGACAGCTGTAACCTCTGAGTGCCAGACTGGCAGGAGGAGAGCTCTGTGCAGGGGAGGTCTGAGCCTTGGCTGGCCCTTTGCACATTGCCACACTGACCCAGCAGCAGTGTTCTCCGCCTTGGTGCCTGGCAGAGATTCATCCACTCTCAGCAAAGGCTTGGGAGAGGCTGCAAACCAGCAGAGAACAAACCTCCCTTCTCATTTGGATTCAGGAGGGAGCATTTTCTGCACCTGAGGGTTTGCTAACTCAGGTCCCTGCTCAGCCTCAATCTGGCCTCAGGTCATTGCAGTTTGACTGCTCCAGTAGCTGTGGCAGGGAGATGCTAAAGCATCCTAAAGCATCCCAGAGCAGGCTCCTTGTGCATGCTGCCCTTGTCACTCATCTTGTCCTCCCTTTTGCTGCCCAGCAATGAAAAATGAAATAAACAGGGAAAAAAATACCCTGCTGCACGAGTTGGACTTGTCCTGTTTGGAGGCTCTGGTGCCTCTGGTGATTTTGGAAGGCATTCCTGGAGAGCAGGGAGATGATTCCTGCAGAATTGAGATCCAGGATTTGATTTGAGGTACATTTCAAAGTGCTCAGATCTTGTCTTGGATTAAGAGGAATTTGGATCTGCCTTTGGCAGCCATTTCCACAGTTTGGAGAATTCAGAGCCAGAAGCTGGCACCGATTTCAAAGCTCTTTTTCATGACTCTTCAGGGCCTTGTTGTTATCTCAAACGATGTAAGCACAGCCCAGAGGCAGGTTTGAACTGAAACTTTCGAGACCCTTTCCAAGTTTTCTAAGATATTCCAAGATTTTGACTTTGCCAACCTTTAAGGTGAGCATGGCTGGCAAATGTTTTGTTCTTTCCTCCAAGCAGAGATGAAAAATCAAAACAAACCCAACTGAAAAAGAAAAACAAAAAAAAAGCTTCTGTTCTTTCAAGGGTAAAAAAATAAACCTTTCATGAACCCAGTGTTGTGTGAGGCTCTGGCAAAAAGCTTCCCTGAGCTCAGCCTTGGGTGAGCAATGTGAGGCTTTGCAGAGGGAGCAGGCAGTGTCCCCCCATAAATAAACAAACCAAAATGGTTTCATCCCTCTGCAATCACTCTGCCAAGGGTGTCATTGTGAACGTTTTAACAGCTGCCCCCTGGCTGCACTGTCACTTTCCAGTGTCCTCAATCACCTTCCAGGAGAGACCCTGCCGAAGTCTGCTTCCCTTAAGCCTTAGTGCTCAGCCCTGCTCAGCCCGGATCGGGTGACTGATGGGTGTCATCCCTGCTCCCTTCACACTCAGCCGGCTCAGGACATCGCACACCTCCGTGGCTCCCCCTGGCACTTTGTGCTCTCTGCAAGGCCAATGCCCAGACAATTTGTTCCCTCTGATGGCTTCCAACCTCTCTGCTGGGCCAAACACTCCTGCAGCCCCTCTTGGAAGATGACTCATGGCATTACTGCTTCAGAGAGTGCTTTCCAGTTTATTAGAAGGGAATCTTCCATTTCATTAACCTGGAAGTTTTATGAGTTTGGGTTTTTTAGAGCCTCGTAGCATCCTAGACCTTGTGCTCTCCAATTAGTGTTTCCAATAACCATTCCAATAGTGAGGGAAAATGTTATTTTCAAGGCCTGTATTCTCCCACATCTTCTCTTGTGGCTTTTAAAATTGCATGCTGTGATGACTTTCCTCCAGGGAAGCATTGGAGGATATTCTTTGCTTCCAAACACAATTATAATACATCCCCTTGCAGTTCATCTTCCCCCTGGGCTGCAGCATAGGAGCACAGCAGCACAGCTTCCTACCCCAGGATTTCATCAGCCATGGTAATTTGCTACCTACTCCAGGAAACCAAACAGGAACAGAGAAGGGTGTCAGCAGGAGATCTGCAGAGTTGTTTTTCCATCCTTGCACTCCTGGAGAGCCTTCTGTGGTCCAAAGGGAAAGGTGCTCAGCCCTCCCCTGGTCCGCGCCTGGCACCGCTCAGCAGAGAACCTCTTGTGAGACCATTTAAGCACAGACTGCCAGCCTTGGCAGGCACTGGGCATGGCCTTAGCACAGGGCACTCCAAGGGAACAAGTTCTGCCCCTCTTCTGTGCTCACTACACTGTTCCCAGGGGAGAATGGGATCAGATGAGAAGCTCTCCTGAGGGAGCTGATGGGAGTGAGCTTTTCCCTCCTCTGTGGGAAGAGAACAAGCTGGCAGTGACACAGTGTCACATTCATTGCTCTAACCCAATCTTCTATGCCCAGCACCTTGACCCAGCACTGTCTCCAGCCCTGCCAATCTTCTAAGGACTGATTTGCTTCAATCCCCCAGCAGACTCCAGGGCTGCCAGCAGAAGCTGGTGAGCAGCTCAGGAAGCTTTGCTCCTTCTCTGTTCTTCTGTTGACTCTTTGTATTTTCAATCAGTGTCTATAAGCCCAGACTATTTATAATCAGGAGAAGGCAACTCCACCCACAGCACAGGAGATACAGTGTGCTTCAGAGCCAGGTTCAGAGCTTGGGAATCATTCTTTTTCAAGTCTCTGGTTTTACTGGAAAATCAATAAAAAGCAACTGATGTAAGTCAAGCCCAACTCTTCCCCTTCTCATTTTCAGAGAAATGAGGAAAAAAAATAAGAACCTGGAAAAAAAAACAAAAACCATTGCTCAGGGTCAGCCCAAAATATTTCCCTTGACCCCCTAATTAAATTCTGCAGTTCATTTCTAAGTTATTAAAAACAAACAGGTCCACTCTGAGAGAAATTCCACTTTGAAATGACAAATCGAAGCTGAAAGGTTTTGCTTTGAAATTGCTCTGGTGTTTCTGATGTGAAACACAAGACAGGTTGAAAAGAAACATTTTGACATTTCCCTTCCATCATCCTCATACTTTTATTTTCAGCTGAAGCCATCAGCTACACTCAAGCCACATTCACAAATAACACTCTGCCCCCAACCCTTCACTGCTAATTGAATGAATTCTTGGTGAAAAATGACTTGCTGGACTCTAACAGTATTTGGTCCAACTTAGCCAACAACTTTTAATTTCTGCTGCCTTCCTCGGGAGTTTGCTCATCATCCAGCAACAGGGAGGACAGCCACGAGTTGGTGAGGGCAACCCAAAAGGAGGAGGAGAAGAGCTCACTCCCCTTCTGTCTGGGGAAGGGGAGAAGTGACACAGAAATCTTTCTGAGCAAAAGCCCAAAGCAGTAACCCCAGAAGGACTGCAGAGCTCAACCCATCGTCAGAGGTGCACTGGACAGTCTGGAGAGGAGAAGGCTCCCAGCTGACCTTATTGTGATCTTTCAGGGGGCTACAGGAAAGCTGGGGAGGGACTTTTGAGGCTGTCAGGTAGTGATAGGACTGGTGGCAATGGAGCAGAGCTGGATGTTAGGAACGAACTCTTCAGCATGAGAGTGGTGAGAGCCTGGCAGGGGTTGCCCAGGGAGGTGTTGGGAGCCTGATCCCTGGAGGTGTTTAAGGCCAGGCTGGATGAGGCTGTGCACAGCCTGAGCTAGTGTGAGGTGTCCCTGGACATGGCAGTGGGGTTGGGACTGGCTGATCTTTGTGGTCCCTTCCAGCCCTGACTGGTTCTGTGATTCTGTGACTCATAAGGACCAGGCTCAACCTATCATCTAAGGTATATCTGACCCAGCAAGACCAGGGCAGCTTACCAGCAGCCAGATGCAGGTGGAGAACCGTCACTGGCCACCTTAGCTCTTAACCCAGCTGCAAGGAAGGAGAGGAGAGTGAATTCTCCTGTGGGCTGTCCCAGGGTTGGGTTGTAAAGAAGATCCTCTTTGTTTCTCTTTTTAGCATCCCCATTCAGACAGCATCTCCACAGACCTCAATTTAAATGGGATAATCAACTGGGTTGAAGTAAATCTTCATTGTTCTGTTGGGTTCCCTGCACCTTTCACCCAGCTTTGTAAGTGCACCAAAGGGAGAGAGCAATGCACCTGCCAGGTACACCCACGGGGAGAAGGAGGCTTTGGTTTGTGCTGTACAGCACCTACCCCACAAGCACCCACATGTGTGCCATGCCCCAGCACAGGCCTCTCTGAGATACTGGAGGCTGAGGTAGATTCTAGGAGGAAGAGTTGTGCAGGAGCAGAGGATCTTGCCAGCAGCACTGACATTTCCAAGGGCATGTGGAAGTGTATCTTTGTCAGTCCCAGCCCTGTGACGGTCCCAGCTTTGCTCAGCTCTCACTTTAAATGAGCTGTGATCAATTAAAAGCTCTGCTCACTGCTTATTCAAAGGGCATATAAATCTTCAGAGCCTGATTTGGCTTTTGGACTGCCTTTGGAAGACTGAAAATAAAGCCTGTGCCAACTCTAAATATTTCATGTCTCCATGTTCCCAAGCTCAAATGAGTCTGACGGCTCTGGTAAGCTGTAAGGAAACAACCCCAACAGAGCAGAAAAAATCTCTCTTCACCTAGGGAGGGAAAATTCCTTTTGGTTTTCTTCCCTTTTTAGGCAAACGTGGCCTTCCAGGGGGACAAACTCTAGGGCTCCAGCACTGTTTGTTGTTAGATTGCTGCTGAAATCCAGCTGTAAAGAGCCAAAGGAGCTTCTCATCTGTATGAAATGATTCCAGCTCTGAAACGGAGGTATCCCAGCAAGCTGCTGTAAAGCAGCTGCAAATTGGCTTCAAGAGGTGGGGGATAGAATCCTTCCACCTGGAGATACATCTTCCTAACTGGGTGGGTGGAGAAGATGGAGCCCCTGTGACTGTTGTCTCTCCTGTCCCTGGTTGCAGGGTAAATTCAAGACCTTGCTTTCCCAGGCTGTCAAAGTGGCACTTTGGAACGCGTCCCACAGGCAGTTACAACAAATAAATCCGTGTCGGACTGACTTTCTCATGCTAATCAAGTCATTGGAGACAGGGAAGACAAATGGTGTAGGGCATTGCCTGTGCTTACCAGGGTGGGATTGACATTTCTGGCCCCTGCAAGGGCTGGATCGGTAGCAGAGTGTCTGTAACCTTCCCTGAACTAGGTCATTTTGGTGCTCCATGGCCACATTAAACATGGCTCTGGTGTCCTGTGTCCAGAGCAACTCTGCTGCTCAGAATCCTACCTGAGAGCTCACCTA
This sequence comes from Semnornis frantzii, assembly GCA_013399775.1. Classification (NCBI taxonomy): domain Eukaryota; kingdom Metazoa; phylum Chordata; class Aves; order Piciformes; family Ramphastidae; genus Semnornis; species Semnornis frantzii. The sequence goes on along the minus strand of VWYK01038420.1, from coordinate 431,938 downwards.
AGGCAGGCAAGGAGAGTGGGTTTTTTTGCATCAGGTGATAATCCAGTCTGGTGTCTAGCAGCAGAGGGGAGAGGCAAAGTTCCATAAAACCAGAGGTGGATGCAAGGGAAACTCATTACAAGCCCTCAAAACACAATGGATAATGACTCCTCCGTGGGCCATACTGCCTGCCTAACCCAGTGGGCAGCTGACACCACATTTATCTTCCAAATGTTACCTCCAGTCCCTTAAAACACATTATCAGAGCAAATTGGTGTTGCTGGAGGACTGGAAACATAAACAGTCCAATTAAAATCTTTATCAGTCAGACAGAGCCTGAGAATTGAGGTCCTGTGCTGAGCCTGTCCAGCGACCACCGATGGCCCCGAAGATACACTCCTGAGAAGGCTTTGCAGAAGACATGTGGCAAACACCCTCCTCCTGCTGCTGCTCACCAGCTAATTGTGCCTTGTTCTGGCTCTGTTGCCGTTGTTGTTGCTGTGTTTTGTTTTTTCTCTGTCCCCCAGCAGTGAACATTCATTAGTCACAGGGGCAGGAGGTTAAACGGCTGCGTGCAAATGGCTTTGATCCGAGGCTGCATAAAGCTTTGCACAGCTTCTGCCTGGTGCTCCTGCATCCCCTCCTGCCCTCTCCTCCTCCTTTCCATTATTCTTCTCCAACAACTAACAGGACTGATCTCGCTCACTGCTTTCTGATCCCTGCTGCCCCTCCCAGCTCCTGCTTTACAGTAGGTGTTACTATGCTGCAGCCGAGCGGGGAAGCCTGGCAGGCACCGAGGCCCATGTGGGACTGGCTTCTGTCAGGCTCTGGTGAAGCACAGGTGGCTCTGGTGCCCTTGAAATCTCACCAGTGTGGAGGAACTGTGGATTCTTACACTTAACCTTCAAACTAATCCTCATCTCACTCTTGATCTACCTCTTCCCAGCTTCCCTCTGGACCTCAGGGTCACTGATCGAGGTATACGGATGCTCGAAGAGGCAGCAGGCTTCCATGGGCTGGGCATCCCACCTGTGGAACCTGTCTAATAGCAGAGCATGTGGGCTCTATTTTTATTCTTGTTCCTTACTCTGCAGCATCACAATGCTGCTGGAGTGTCTTTGCTTCCTATTTACACTCTAATTACAGCCATGTGGATTCACATCATTTGAAGTCTTTAACTCTCCCAGGCTCTAAATCAGTGTACACATCTCCGTGTGATTTAGCTGCCCACTCTGATCAAGGGAGCAAAATGGGCACTTCTGGCAGTGACTCACCACCTCCTAAGTCAAAGTCTAAAATAGAGCAGCTGGCCTGGCTCCTGTCTCACCCCATTGCCTGGAGAGGAAGCCCAGGGCACTAGCTCCAGTGGAGACTTCTACACTGCAGACTTGGCCAAAGGAACCCACTGGAGACAGCCCTGGGTAGGAAACCCAGCCCCAGGAGTTGGTGACATTTAATACATGCACAAAAAAACCCACAAGGAAGGATGTTCATGTATATCCCAAGAGGAATGCAGTGTTGGGATACATGCAGAAGGGAGGTAAGAGCCTACCCTAAACAAAATACAAGGGTGGGGAACATGCAATGCATTTGTCTTCCAAAGTCTGTCCTCTGGGCCAGAGTATCAGACCCTCTCAGGGAACACTTGCACCAGGACCCTCATTCTGACCTTGAAGAGGATCAACAGAGCTCCTACTTTCTGCTGATGTCCAAGAGGCTCAATGAAACTTGCTCAACACACAGCTGAGAAAAGCATTGTCTCCTCTCTGTATTGATGGACACCAACCAAGATCTCCATCTCGGGGTGTAGAAAGGGCTCAGAGAGACCTGAGTTTTTGTTTTTCATCAGAAATCTCTGTTTGCCATAATTGACCTGTGCATCCACAAGCCATGGACATCCCCCTTTGGAAAATGTTCTTCAAGAAGCAAACTGGGGAGGGAGATGGATGGGAGAAGAGTTAAAGGCCAGCCATGCACTCTATCAACCCTGGACGAATGAGCTGTCACATGGATATATTGGGAGAGGGACACAGGCTTGTAAATTAAAGCCCTGACAACTCCTGACTCCAATCCAGAGTGCTAATTGGAAAGACTTCAACTGTTGCTGTCCCCAGGGACCTATGCCTCAATCACAGACCTGCCCTCCTTGGGTCAGCCCAAAGAGCTCTTCTTGTCTGCTGCCTGGGCTGCTCCTGGAAGAGCCTCAGAAGGATGAGGACAGGAGAATGGATCTTTGCTTTGCTCCTGCATGGCTTCTCTCAGATGTTCTCCTTGCTCCTTCATGGCTTCTCTTAGCTCTACTGCACCTGAGTAGGAGCATGCAGAGGAAGGTCTGATCCTGGTGGCATGGCAGTGTTGCTCTCAGCAGCCAAGAAGCAATGCCCCTGTGCAGATCAGAGCCCTTCTGGTGGTGACTGATGGCAGAGTTACTCCACTTTAAACTGAGAGGGGATCAGTCCTCATTGCACCAGTGTAATAAACACTGAAATTTCACACTCTTAATCATGGCTGTAACTGATTCCACTATTACTGGTTAAGTACCAATTATGCAGATTTACAATGCCTGTGGCATTGTCTGTATCCAGTTTGATGACCCAACATGACTTGGGTACCACTGCAGTAACCATTAAGGTGGGACCTGGGATGCTGCTGGCTCCTGCCTGGCTGGCAGAGAGGACTTGGTTATCCTCAGGGAGCACCTGTCCTGCTGCTGGTGGCTACCCTGACTTTGCTGGTTGGATCCATCTCATCTTGGTTGCTAAAACCACCTTGTTTCCTTTAGAGGACACTGAAGTCTCTGGCACCTGATGGCTGCATTTCTGGGCAGGTAGTTTCCCAGCTGGGCTGTGTGTGGCCACCCACCAGAGCTGGGCTCAGGGGCTGTACTGCTACAGCACAAAGCCTCCCATCCTCTTTGGAAGCAAGAATCACAGAATGGCAGAATGTTAGGGCTTGGAAGGGACCTGCAGTGATCTCTGAGTCCAGTTCCCATGCCAAAGCAGGGTTTAAACCCATCAGCCCTTGTCCTGTCACAACAGACCTTTTAGCAAAGGGTCTGGCCCCAGCTTTCTGATTATCTCCTTAGCACCAAAAGGCCACCAGGAGGTGTCCCTGGAGCCTTCTCCAGGCTGAGCAACCCCAACTCTCTCAGCCTGGCCTCACAGTAGAGGGACTCCTGCCCTCGGATCATTCTTGCAGCCTCCTCTGGACTTTCTCTAACAGGTTCATGTCCTCCTTGTGCTGAGGGCTCCAAAGTGGACTTCTTCTGTAGAAGCTATATGAAAACTTGGCACTGTGAATTTTTTTATCCCATATCATCCCATAAATGCACAGATGTTGACTTGGGGACAGGTGTTCTGAAGCTTTTGGGAACCTTGTCCTTCCCAGGAGGCAAAAAGTGATGACCTCATTCAAAACTGGCCAAGAAATGCAAACAAATCCTCTGCTCCTTCCAAGAGAGCCCCAAGAGCTACAATTACCTCAAGAAACCAGGACCACAGCTCTTTCCCATGACCCAAGAGTGGCAACTGAAGAAAATATTCCTCTGTTTCAGTTGAGATTGATCTCATTGGCAGCCTCGAGCAACAAGAAGTTTTCTTAACAAGTTATTCTAATTCCAGCTTCTGGAGACACTTCTCCTGTGGCCTTTTAGTAAATGAGTATCTGTGGTAAATCCTTGCTCTTCTGATGTGGAGGAGAGGGGAGGCACTGCTGCTGCTGTAGGATGGGTTACAGAGGCAGGGGATCAATGGCACCACACTGGGATGGAGGAGATAAAGGCTTGCTGCAGGAGTGCTGTTCAGAACATCCATTCTAGTTCATTGTTGCCAGACAGCCGAGCTCCTGGGCAGGGCATTTCAGCAATGGTGACTGGGCAGTTTGGATCTGCTGTGGAGGGAGGGAGCAGTAAGCACTGCTGCAGGGCAAGTCAGTGGGAGAGCATCTCTGGGAGGTCTCACCAAGAAGATGCCTCTGGTGTGTAACTTCAGGATGGAGGTGGCTGAAATGGCAGCTGAATGCCACTGCACCATGCTCTGACCTCACACCACTTTCACAGGGTGGATTCAGGCATTTTGAGAATGTCTGGTAGTGAAGGGAAGGGAGGTGAAGGAAAGGAAGGGTGAGCTGAGCTCTGTACTCAGGGTGTCTCAAGCACTAAGCTCCAGCACGGTTGAGGCCCTGAAATGACTTCCAGGTGACAACCCTGGCACAATATGTACCAGTGTGACTAAGGAAGCATCAAGGAACACTCCCCCCGTGGGAGCTGCCCAGAGGCCTATGTGGTACCTTGACCTCCATGAAGCTACTCACAATTTGCACCCTGAGCAGAAGAATCAGGGCCAAGGTCTACCAGGCTGCTCTGTGTGGCTGTGCACATCACACACGTTCCAGCATAAGGAAGGAGCATCCTCTGCAGGTTGATCTCACCCTGGATCAGCCAACTGTCTCATTGCACTTTCCTTCACAGCTTCCCAAGGACAGAAACACCTCAAGGAGGAAGTTTTGGCTGTCTCTTGGTCTCTGAGATCCTGCCACAGTGCCATGCAGCCTCTGGGTTCAAGATGTGGACAATTGCTGCTGCCACATGGCTCCAAGTGAAGAGCCTGGCTCAGGACTTGAAAGCTGGGCAGGCCTCCCAGCTCAGCACCACTCCAGAGGCAATCAGCTCTGAAGTGCTGAGAGCTCAGGCATGAGGCACATTCCCACTGATGAAGCAGCCACTCTGCTGCTGTGCCTGGGAGTTCACCCAAGCTGACCCTTGACTGAGTATTCACACTTGGCTTTTAATTACTGTTACAATTAGCATTGGTTTCTTGGCTTCCTTTCCATGCAGCTTTGCAGGCAAGAGAAGCTCTGTGGCCACTGCTCTGAGCTCACTGTGGAGGGAGAGATGCCCTCAAAGCCCAAGATGCTGCAAAGGTAAGGGGAAGAAAGGAGATGAGCTGAGAACCAGCAAACATCAACCTGACAGAAGTGCTCAGGGTCCTGCTCAGCACCCAGAGGGGAAGCCCAGCCACGATTTGAAAGAGATTCCTGGTCTCTGGAATGCAGCTGCTCATGCTGCACCCAGACAGAGCCCCGATGAGAGCAGCAGAGCCTCTGGTGCTCACACAGCTGGGCAGCTCTGTGACCTCTCGAGAGCTCTTCCCTCCCCTGCAAAGAGCAGCCTACACCTCCTTACCTGTGAAGGTCTAATGCTCCTGAGGGACTCAGGTCTCAGATGAGTGATGCTGCTGCTGCCACGCTCTGTGGGGACCACTGGGAGAAGCAGCAACTGGAGCAGTGCTCAGAGCAGCTCTCAGAGCAGCTCTTAGAGCAGCAGAGCTGATCTCTCTGCCCCAGTGACACCAGCTCTTGCTGTTCACTGACCAGCAGGTAAGGCATGGAATGCTTCTCTCCATCCTGATCGTGGTTTGAAGTTTCCTGGGTTTGTTTCAGACCTATAGAAGGCCTTGGGAACCCAAGAACTCCCTTGTTCCTCCCACACACTTCTGTCTCCAGATGAGTAGGGGATGCTGCCCTCTTCATATCAGCCTGCTGCATCACTCAGCTTTCCAAACCACCCTGGGCTTGCCCTGGGCAGTCAGGCAGTGAGGATGCAGTTGTATGCTCTTCCCAAGCCCTCCAAGGGGCAGGGACTCTGCAGCATGACCCCAAACCACAGCAGGCTCTAAAGGAGGATGGTCCTTGGCCATTCCTCCCTGCAGAATGTCTTCCCAGGGTCTCTAGACTCTGTCCAGACCCTGTCAGCAGTTGACTAGATGGCCCTGTCCCAGACACAGTAGCAGCAGTGGGGCATCAGAGGCTCCTGCAGGGAGACACTCCTCTCTGCCAGGCCTGTCTGCCCAGCACAGCTGTGCACAAGCTGTGCCCACAGCCCCACGATGCCCAGCACTCTGATCTGCATCACCATTGCCCTCTCAGCTACTTTAAAAATGTGATTTGCATCACAACAATCATGCAAAGAGCATCCAGGTGAGCCTTAGAGCAGGTGAGGAACCTTTCCACCCTTAGAGTGATCTTACCAGAGCCCACCAGCACCTTGGTGCTAAGGTTTAAGGAGCATCTCTCCACTGTCCCACAGCTCTTCACCACGATGGGTCTAGCTTTGAGACCTCCTTGGCATTTGCTGGATGGATGCTGCAGCACACAAAGGGTTACTGTGCAGCAGAGGAGTTGGTGTGGTGAGGACACACAAGGAAAGCATTAATCACAAGGAGAAATGTGAGGAATGTCCCCCTCCCTGAACCCCAGCCCTTGTTGCCAGCCTGACAGACCCCTCTGGCACCGGCTGGGGGTTGTTTCTGTCCTGGGCAGAAGTCAGCTCCAGTGCCAAGCTTCCCCTTGCACTCTGCAGCCTTGGCAATTCCACCTTCTAACTACAGTGGCAGAAGCCTCACTGCCTTCTCAGGCCCCTGGCACCTTGCAGGGCTGTAGGCTTTCAGACACTGGGTCACATCATGCCAGGGAAAGTGTGCACCATGGTCTTTGGGAGGGTTGTCTCTTGCAGGGGCTGGAGAGACTGGGTGCAGGTAGGCAGTCTGAAGGGCAGGGGAGAGAGACAATTAGCTCCATGCTTGGGACAGCTGGGAGAGCAGGGCCGCACTGGCCAGCAGTGAGGATGAGCTGGGTCAGGTGCTGGGGCAGTTGTGTGAGCAGAGGGAAGGTTGCACCAGTAATGATGTTTCTGAGCCAGTCCTAAAGCCTCCCTCCCAGTGCTAGCTGTTTCCCCTCGCTGTGGGTCACCAGCTCATGGCTGCTTAGCTGGGAACATCCCCACGATACAAGCAGCTTCCCATAGTCCTCTCAGTGAGTGAAGAACATCACTGAGAAAGTTCTGGGCATGCAGAGTGCCTTCCAAGGGTCCCTCTCACACCTGCCTCCCACACAGCCTCACATCTCTTCCTCCAGAGTATTTCAGCTTGCACCCCGTGAGGTGCTCTCAGTTTGGCTTCTGTCCCGGTGGCTGCAGCAGCTGCCGCAGGAGGAGGTCCAGGATGGACACCTGAAAGTGAAGCTTTCTCTGTGGCCATGTTTCTCAATCCTTGCCAGTAGCTGAAGGGCAGTAAGGAGGGTCTGGTCCTCGGCAGCTCTGGCTTAGCACTGAGCAGATGCGGTGCTGTGACTCCTTCCCTGCATTCACCATCAGATGGCAGAAGGAGCTTCTTACTCTCTGAGCTTTAAACCACAGCTCCGAGGTCCCTTTACACCTAGGGCGGACTTGGAGGAGCGTTTCATTTGCTAGCAGAGACGCTGTGTCCTGCTGGTGAGCTCCACCCTGTCACCTAATTTCCACAGAACATGGGTTACACAGCTGAGGATAAAGGGTTCTGGAAGCCAAATTGTGTCCTCTGGCTCCCTCAAACCAAAGCTGGCCCCAGCTTGGAAATGCAGAAGCTGAGGCAGAGATGGGCACACACATGGGGGTTGTGCAGACCAAGCCCTCACATTCATCCCTGGGTAATGCTCTGGATGAAAAGCTTTGGAGGGACATATTAGCACTCAAATATCCTTTCCCCTGGCTCTGGAGTGCAAATGCAGTCATTAGTTGGCCAACACCACAGGTCATCAGCGATGCACTCTCCACATGGCTGGACTCCATGATCTCAAAGGTCTCTTCCAACTCGAAGGATTCTATGCTTTTACACCTCTATGATTCTCTTAGGTGGTGAGACCCTGGCCCAGGCTCCCAGAGAGGTGGCAGATGTCCCATCCCTGGAACCATTCCAGGTTGCTTGGGGTTCTGAGCAACCTGCTCTAGTTGCAGACCTCCTTGCTCCTTGCAGTGGGGTTGGACCAGATGATCTTTTCAGGTCTCTTCCAATCCAAACCCATCTCTGATTCTATGATTGTCCACATTTGCTTTAGAGCAGGGAAGAGCAGCACCTCTCTGCCTCCAGGAACTACTCATGGCATGAGGCAGTGTCCAGGCTTGGGTGGTAGACAGCTTCTCCCCACAGAGGGGTGCCAGGATATCAAAGGGACATAGCAGGAGGCAGGATCGAAAGGAAGCAAAGGAGCTGCTTCTGCATGCTCACCACCAGCTCTGCTGGTCCTGCCTGCAGCAGTGATGCACACTGAGAACTCACAGAGACTGGAGAGTCCTGTGGGTGGATTCCTGGTGGTAAATCTGCTGAGGTCTATAGATTACACCCAGCCATGACTTACTGTGGGTGGGGACAGAACTGTGCTGGGGTCCTGTGTGTGCTGCTGCTCAGATTCCTTGCTCTTTGGAACTAGACTCAAGCAATTGCTACTGGAATGTTTCAGGAGTGGTTCTTGTTGACAAGCTTCATAATCCTCTGATCCAAATGTAGAACCATAGAGCCACAGAATGTCAGGTGTTGGAAGGGACCTCTGGAGATCATCCAGCCCAGTCCAGCCCCCCTGCCAAGCAGGATCACCTAGGGCAGGTCACACAGGAACACATCCAGGTGGGTCTTGAAAGTCTCTGGCCATCACTGAAGGTGCTGGAGCCCTGGAGCAGGTTGCTCAGAGGTTGTGGAGAGATTCCCAACCCACCTGGACGTTGTGATCCTGGCAACCTGATGATCTGGGGAGGGCCCTTCTAATGCCCACCATTCTGTGGTCCCAGGATGGCTCTGGGCTCAGCCACCCCCTCGGCAGGGCGCGTGGTGCAGAAGGCACTGTCAGGGACTTGTTTGCTGGGTGTTGGGCGCTGGCCCCAGCAGCAGCCCCAGGGCCAGGGCTGCCCTGAGAGCACCGCAGGGGTGAGGAACCCTGAAGGAGTCCATGTAAGCCTGGCTGCACTTCAGCAGGACCTGGGCTCCTCTCTTCCTCCGGCTCCCTTTGAAGGTTTCAGCCTTTAACAAATTAATGGCAACGAGAGACAAAGAGGATTTCAAAGCTCCATGCCTGATTCTCTGCGCAGGTCGCAGGGTGTGTGGCACTTTGCAGCTGCTGAGGATCTGACCCAGGGACAATTTGCTTTATTTGGGGAAAAAAAGTCCTTCCCCAGCATCTCAAACGGGTGAGCACAGGGCTTTAAATCCAGCCAATTACCTTCAGCCCGAACGTCCTTCAAGCACACAGGAACATGAGAAGAAAGTGCAGGAAACGTTCCCTAAGTTCCAAATGAATTCCAGTAAGCCAAGAGCGGAGCCGCAGCTCATTAGCCTCACCGCTGCGTCCTGCTGCGTCTTCCTGCCGCGGCTCTGCGCTTCCCAGCAGCTGCTGCCGTGCGGGGAGACCCCTCCCGGGCTAGAGACCGAGCTGCGCCCCCCCCAGCCCTGCCCGCTCTGCCCGCACTGCCCAGCCCTGCCCAGCCCTGCCCAGCCCTGCCCAGCCCTGCCCGCTCTGCCCAGCCCTACCCGCACTGCCCAGCCCTGCCCGCACTGCCCAGCCTGCTGCGCTCTCATTGCAAGCTGCCAGGGCAGGGAAACCATCAGGCTGGTTTGGATAAGGACAGCCCTGAAAGCAGCTGGCCCCAAGGGTAAATGGTTTTGTGCCCACAGCCATGAAAGGTGCAATTTGTGCCCCCAGACTCCCCCTGTCACCGTCAGAGCAGAAGCTGCCACACGTCCCCTCCAGACACAGGGCCATTGCTCTGGGGCTGAGAAGTGAAGTCAGTTTGGGGTAAGAAGACACATATTTGGGTGAGATACATGTACTAGAGAGCTGAAAGCATCCTCACAGGTGGGGATTTTGGAGTAGCTCTTACCCAGATTAGTCAGGTCACAGCTTGCCTTGCTGCCAAGCTTTTGCTGCAGAAATGGGGGTGAAGGCTTTGCCAGCCATCTCCCCTGGTTAGTTCAGCCTAGGAGAAGCTATCTCCACATCCTCACTGGGCACTGGGGATGCCAGCAAGTGGTACCCTCCTCTGTGCTGCTGGAGGAGTCACCTTCCCCATGCTGCTGTTCAGTCTCTCTCTCTGTCTTCACTGTGCCCATCCTTAAGAGCCTTGGGCTGAAGAGAAGTGTTTCACAGCTGAGATGACACAGCAAATGCCCACCCAAAGCATGGAGCAGCCAAAGTGAGCCTTGGTGCACTGCAGCATGCCATGGCCCCTTGTGACCCTCAGAGCAACGTGCAGGAGCTGCTGCCTGGGAACACAGCACAGAGCTGGAAAACAAAGGGGAAAACCCAACCAAATATTAATCATCCCCCTTGAGGGAGTATGCACTGCTTCCCACCTGACTGCCTCACCCCTCCAGCACGAAGCCTGCAGTCCCCAAGCACCATGTGATTCCATTCCATTTATCTCTGCCTCATGTCTCTTCCCATCCTCTCCCTTTACTCCTTCTCTGTCAGGCTGAGAGTTGTGGTGGCCCAGCTGGAGAAGAGGAGACTCCAAGGAGACCTTCTGGGGGCCTTTCAGCACTTAAAGGGAGCTTAGCTGCAGGACAAGCAGCGATGGTTTAAACTGAGAGAGGGAGAGTCAGACCAGATGGGAGGAAGACATTTTTTAGTGAGGGTGGTGAGACCCTGGCCCAGGTTGCCCAGAGGTGGTAGGTGCCCCACTCCTGGAACCATTCCAGGTCAGGCTGGATGGGGCTCTGAGCCTGTTGAACAAGAGAGGACCCAGCCCTGACCCCTGTGGAGCACCACAACCTACAGGCCTCCAGTTAAGTTCTGCACCATTGATCAGCACCCTCTGAGCCCTGTTCACCCAATTCTGCTCTGTTAGCCAGGCTCAGACACTGAGTTTTCCCCTCGCTGCCTTCACCAGTGTAATCTGATTGATCCAGCTGTAAAAATCGGTGGAGAGCAAGGAGGATGCTGAGAGCATCAGACACTGATGCAGAGCTGTAGCTCCCACGAGGTCTCACTGCTGCAAGGGGATGGAGCGGTGCTGGTCAGCTTGGGAAGCACCACTGAGTGCTGGCAGCTGGGGGTGTGCCCTCGTGGGTCACTGGCTGTGCCTGCACGTTTCTGGCGAGGTCCTCGCCCCTTTCCTCAGGCAGCACTCAGTGCTGTATGTCGCACAGCAGCCCTGGTGGGAAGTTTTGCCCAGGGCGAGCCATACTGGGAGCAGTGGGCAGTCAGGATGCGATGCTGGGCACACAAGTGCTGGGCATGTGACAGCTCTGGTCCCTGACATTTGGTACATGACAGACTTTAATAATGCCATTGCCCACCTCCAGCAAATGAGTCCTGGAGGAGCTGCAGTTCTGATTGTCAGAGGTGGGGGGAAAGGGTAATTAGAAGCCCCCGTGGCAGGTAATGAGGAGGATGTGGGCACATGGCTGCTGCACGACCTGGGCTTCTCCTGGCTGCTGGCTGCAGCACTCCTGCCCCTGCCAGCACATCCCTCCACACCTCCCCTCAGCCTGCAACCAGGAGTGACCTTCTCCCCAGACACAGGCAGAAGTGGACACCCTCAGCTCCCACTGCTGAAAGAGTCCATTAGAGCTAATTGGACGGTCCGAGGGTGAGTGCACAGAGCAGGGGGGGAGGACAGGGCCTGTGAGGCTCAGCAGGGTCCTTCCTTCTGCTGCTCGAAAATGCAGAAAGCTCTGTGCTGGATGCAATTCCCTGCGAGTGCCAGCAGGATGTTTTCTCGGGATGGAACTTCAGACACTAAATAGCAAATTCCCCTGATGAGAGCCTGAGCAAAATCCCAGTGGTCAGAGGGGACACAGGTCTGGATTGATGTCTCTCACTTGCCTGTCCCATGGAGCATCAAGGAAACCTTTGCAGTACCAAAATAAGCCAGAGTCTCTTAGATTAGGTCACCCATGCTTTTATTGCTCCCACAGTCACATATGACTCAACTGCTCCCCTCCAGCTTTTATGACAGCCCTGGTTTGTCTTCCCCTGCTGCCTTAGCTGGCAGTGCCATTTCACTTCCAAGAGTGGAGGATATTAGAAATTTGAGTGAAAATTACTTCCTCTGTGCATTGTTGTTATTTTTATTGCTGTCACTCAAGCCTCCTGTCCTCTACCTTTTTATGATCACCTACATTGAAATCCCCCCAGATTTATGTGCTGCAAATGGTAAGTGCTTTGTTCTTTAGATCCTGTGCCCAGCATCCAGATGGCCACGTTGTGATGGTCTGTAAAGTTTAAGGGCATTTGGGGAGCTAATAAGAACTTTCACTCCAAAACTCTCCCAGCAGCTAACCTTCATGCAGCCCTGACTGCCAGGTTTCACATGGGTGATGCCTTCACACATTGGCTTCCAAGCTTTGCAATAAGCTCAAGGTCCTCTGCACAGGGATGGTAAAGGAGCAGCTCCCAGGCTGGGCTGTTCACCCTTTGTGTGGCATAAACAAGAGGATTCCAGGACCCATTTCATTCTCTGGTGGCGGAATCTCAGCAGGAGTGGTGGCAGAGGTGATGGGGACGAAGCCCACCTGTAACAGCAAAGCCAAGTTGTGAAGCTGCCTGCTGGGAGGAGGCAGTAAGGGCATACTCACCCACTAGGAGGAGACCCAGCACGAATCACCCACCCACTCCGGGGCAGGTTGTCTGGGGCTCTGAGCAACCTACTCCAGCTGCAGATGTCCCTGCTGGCTGCAGGGGGGTTGGGTGAGCTTTAAAGATCCCTTGCAGCCCAAACCATCCTGTGATTATTTGCCCATGGATCCAGGGGGCATGGGAACAGCCTGGCTGAGCTTAGGAGTTGAACACAACCCGAAACACAACATGAGCACAGCCCCTCTCAGGCTGATGAAGATGAAGGGGACAAAAGAAAACCTGAGGCACAGAATGCAACAGCAAACAGGACCAATGCAGCCACTGATAAAAGAGAAGTGATTCTGGCAGTTGGAACTGTAACTAATAGAAGAAGTACTGAGCAAAACGAGGACCTCCACAGCAGACCAGCAAAGGGGGAAAAGCTCAAACCCACAAGCAAATTCTTGAGCCTTTAAGGAGCAAAGCTCAGCAGAGAAATTTGTTGACTATTTTTAGCTGAAAATCTTAGTGGAGTTTCTGTTTGGGTTTTACTAGAGCCCTTGAACCCTGGTCTGCAAAGAGACACTGCTCAGCCAGGCTGCAGGGAGGGAAACTGGGGGGGAAATGCATTAACCATCTGAAGAGGCTTGCAGGGGCAGAAGACTGCACTGGGTTGCCAAAGAGGCTGTAGGTAGGGGGGTATGGGTGGGAAGATGGCAGAGGTAACTCAGCTGCGTTCCACAGAAAGAGGAGATCATCAGAGGGAGATCTTCCAGGCTGCTGGAAAAGGAAATCAATGGGAAACCTCTTCTGTTAGGTAGCTCCTGCCAGAGTGCTGGGGACACTACTGATTCTTCTCCAGCCTTCAAGTCAAGTCACAGAACCACAGAATGGTTTGGGCTGAAAGGGACCTTTAAAGCTCCTCTGGTCCAAGCTCCTTGCCACTGGCAGGGACATCTGCACTAGAGCAGCTTGCTCAGAGCCCTGGAAAAAAAAGATCTTGAACTCTTCCAGGACACCATCCCATGCTAAAGCCTGAACTTGAACTCTTCCAGGACACTATCCCATGCTAAAGCCTGAACTTGAACTCTTCCAGGACACTATCCCATGCTAAAGCCTGAACTTGAACTCTTCCAGGACACCATCCCCTGCTAAAGCCTGAACTTGGACACTTCCAGGACACCATCCCATGCTAAAAGAGATGCCTCTGTTCAGCAGGAGAGATCACAGCATCACCTCCACTGGCTTCACTGAGAACAGTCCCCTGGAGAGTTTGCACCCCCAGAGAACACAAAGACATCTACACCTTTAGCTGCTTCATTTTGTGATGTCTTTCCCTGTGAGCTGAACCAGGTCCTCTAGGTAATGTTTCCTGGCCACCAAAAGGGCCCAGGTCTCCCAAGAGCCTTCTGTTCCATTAGCCAGAACTGCAGAGGCATCTCAGGTACCCCAGGGGCTCTCAAACATGGGCAGCTGACCCCAAAGTCTGCTTCCTTCTCCATAGATGCCATGACCATGGCCTCCTCCAGTTCACAACAGAGACCTATTGAACCATGCCACCATCTGCAAGCTGAATCCCACTGATCCTCCTCCTAGAGGAGTTTTGGTCTGGAGCTATCAGAGTGCTCAGGTACTGTGACTCTCCAGAGAGCTTCCCTCTCTGCATAGCTCTCCAGCCAGCTGCTGGGACCCCTCACACCCTTGGCAGCCCCTTCGGACATGGTGCTCAGCCCAGGCAGTGCTGGGTTTCTGCAGCTGCTGCTCTCTGCTGCGTGGCAGCTGAGGGCCTTGCAACTCTTCACAGCATCTCTCCCTGTCACTCCAGCAAGAGGCTGTGATGTAGTGCCACGGGCACACAGAGAGATTAAAAGCAGAGGCTCCAAGTCAGAGGCGTTTTAAAAATGTGTGTGCTCAAGTAAAGGACTTTTTAATGTTTTAATAACAAATATTACAAGAGATTTTTCTCCATGCCCAGTGCCTGCTGAGCCATCATGCTGAGCCTATATTTATGGCACTGTAAAGCACAATGAAGGCAACAGCACTAGGAATACTAATAGCCTCAAGTTTATTACACTAAGGCTGAGTGCTTCATTTTAATTGCATGGAAACATTTAATTTGTTAGATGAGGTGTCATGTAGTGTTCCTCAGGCACCAGTAACTCATATCCACACTGGGACAATCTAACAGTCTAGGGGAGGCTTTAAAATTAAAAGGATTTTACTAGTTCTCAGCTGAAGGTGGGTGGCCAGGTTCTTGGGCCTCGGAGAGCTAAAGTATTTCTACTCCTCTGCTGCAAGGCTTGGATGGGGAAATCTGTGCCACTGCAGCTGCCCAAGGCAAAGAGTGGCCTGCAAGGGTGTGAGGTCTGGTGGCAGTGCCCTGCATTCTCATCTCTCCTCACCTTGCTTATGGGCAGCATGGTGGCTGTTGGAAGGGACCTCTGGAGGTGACCCAGTCCACCTGCCCCCTGCTCAAGCAGGGCACCCACAGCAGCTTGCCCAGGATCACAGTGTCCAGGTGGGGCTGGAATCTCTGCAGAGGAGGAGACTCCACAACCTCTCTGGGCAGCCTGCTCCAGGGCTCCAGCACACTCACACCAAAGACACTTTTCCTTCTTTTCAGGTAGAACCTCCTGGGTTGCAGCTTGTGCCCATTGCTCCCTGTCCTGTCACTGGGCACCACTGGAAGCAGTCTGGCCCCAGCCTCTTGCCCCCCACTCTTTAGCTACTGATCAGCACTGAGAAGGATGCTCACTGCCTGTCCTCAGGGCTGAGCCATCAACCATCCAGCACCCTTTGCTGCAGCAGTGGGAATACCCTGTGGGAAGGAAGGAGCTCAGAGCACACCTGACCACTGGACTGAAGGCTTCTCCTCAGCAGCCCCCTCCAACAGTTATGACAGCAACACTGGAGGGGTAAAGGGGAGAAGAAAGCTTCAGACTGGGTTTGTGGTCTGAAGTGAGGTCAGACTGGAACACAACAGGAAAACAGGCATTTGGTGAGGGACCTGGGGCTGCTCAGTATGGAGAAGAGAAGGCTGAGAGGGGATCTAAGAAATGTTTCTAAATCTCTGAGGGCTGGGGGTCAGGGCGGGGGGGACAGGCTCTGCTCACTGCTGCCTGGGATAGGACAAGCAGCAAAGGATGGAAGCTGCAGCACAGGAGGTTCCAGCTCAACACAAGGGGCAACTTCTTGCCTGGAAGGGTCCCAGAGCCCTGGCACAGGCTGCCCAGAGAGGTTGTGGAGTCTCCTTGTGTGGAACCTTTGCAGGCCTGTCTGGATGTGTTCTGCGTGCCTGAGCTGGATTGTCTGGTCCTGCTGTGGCAGGGGGCTTGGACTGGATGAGGTCTTTGGGTCCCTTCCAGCCCCTGACATCCTGTGAGCTGTGAGCCTGTGAAAGGAAACCAATCAGCCAAAGTACAGCTAAGAAAAGAAATGCAGAACTTTTCAGTGTGTCCAGCATGCAAAAGGGATGAGGCAGAGGCAAATCAGGGCCCTCTGGAGAGCAGCTGGGGTCTCCTAAAGCAATGTCAACAGCTCCAGCTCCCTGCACAGCTCACACAGGCTCAGGCAGTGATGATGAAGGTGGAATAAATGCCTGAGCTGTTGAGATTTCGTTTCCCTCTGGTGTCAGGGGATCTGTAGCTCACATTAGACTCATTTCCCCCACATGCTGATCCAACATGTTTGGACACTGAAGTTAAGAGCACTTCAGGTGGGGGATGAAAGGTGATTTAGATGTCGGTGAGGGTGCAGGGAAGTGATGGCTGCAGGAGCTGTGCAGAGCAGGGGCAGGTACTCAGCACTGCAGGGTGCAAGCCCAGAGAGGACTTTTTTCTACAAGATACACTGCAGCTCAGCTCTGACTTTATGGGCTCAGTGCTGTCATGTCTCTGCTATGGAAGAATAATTCTCCCAGCAGGAATTACAAGGGAAGAGGAATATTATGCAGAAGAAGAGGCTCTCTGATCTCCTTAATTTCCACATTATCTCCTCTGAGGCAGCAAAGTAGCTACCATGGCAATAAGTAAACAGAGTGAGAGGCACAGGATGTGAAGCCATGTGTCACTGATGAGCTGGACAGGCTGCACAGCTGGGCAGAGGCAACCTCAGCAGGGCCAAGAACTGCAAGTGCAAGGCCCTACACCTGGAGAGGAAGAACCCCCTGCAGCAGTACAGCTGAGGGGTGAAGGAGAAGGACCTGGGGGTGGCCAAGCAAGGTCACCATGAGCCAGCAATGTGCCCTTGCGGCCAAGGATGCAAATGGTCTCCCCAGGGGGCATTAAGAAGACTGTGACCAGCAGGTAGAGAGAGGTTCTCCTCCCCCTCTGCTCTGCCCTGGAGAGGCCACAGCTGGAGTGCCCAGTTCTGAGATTCTCACTCTGAGAACAGGAAACTAGCAGAGTGTCCAACAGAGCTTGCACAGATTTTCCTGCTGTTGTCCATCACTGAAAACAGAGAAAGTCCCAGTCCTGAGGTTTTGCACTTCTAACCAGTGCTGCAGTGAGAGATGAGAGGAGGATGCTCAGGGGAGACCTCATTGGCATGTACCAGTACACAAAGGGTGGCTGCCTGGAGGATGGAGACAAGGACTCCATGGAAAAGACAGAGGGAGGTGGGTGGAAGTTACTGCTGGAAGAGTCCTGTTGGACTCCAGAAGAAAGTTTTCCACAAGAGTGCAGTGGTACATTGGAACCACCTCCCAAGGGAAGTGGTGGATTCCCTCTTGAACACAGAGCTTGGCAGGCTGCTGGGCCAGCCTGGTTCAGCTCTGCTGTCACTAGACAAGGTGGAACAGGTGACCCCTGGGGTCCCTTCCAGCCTGGCACTCTGTGATTGTGTGAAGGGCTGGAAATGTTCGACAAATCTCTCCCAATGTCTCAGGGAGTCTTTTTCCTTGGGGCATTTTCTGCAGCCCTGGCACTAAGTCTGTTGAAGTCACAGCTACAGAAACTGACTGCCCCCAGCCACCATCCAGGTGTGGTCCTGGGGACTGAGGGGCTGGAAGAAGCCCAGGGTGTCAATGGCTACTGGGCTGCAGCCACCTGCTCCCCCCCACCCAGGAGCAAGGGCTCCTACTTCATTAGTGCACAGTTCCCAGGAACTAGCATTTGAGTGTTCAAATTGCTCCAGAAACCTGATCTCAGTTTCTCATCCCACCAGAAGTGCTTCTGGTTTGTCAACTCTCAGTTAATGGCTCAGGATGCTCCCACCTTGGCCCTGCTCTGGCATTAGCACAGAAGCACCTTGAGGACATGAATAATTTCACCATTAGAATCAAAGCATGGAAGGGAAGGTTCAGCTCAGACGTGGAGTTGGCAGCCCAGAGGCATTCAGTGATGTGGCTGAGGTCAGCTGGAACAGCACTGCCCTGTGCAGCTCTCCTGGAAGTCAGACCAGATCCCGTCCCTGTTTTCAGACATTATCCTGCTCACAGGCTCCTTGTGAGTTATGGAAAGGCCAAGAATATTCACAAGGTCATCAGTGAATAATTCTGAATAATTGGCAAACCTGGAAAACTCTCAGGTCACTTTCAGAGAATTCATGAGCAGGCAGAGGGAAAAAGAAAAGCAGCCAGAATTCATTCTTTCCCTGACACCTATCACTGCTTCAGCTTTGAGCAGAGCAGCACAAGGAAATTATCTTTGCAGACAATTAATTCCTGTTTATGGGCAGCACAGAAAACCCTCAGCAGCCAACAGGTTTGGGTTTGAGGCTGCTGCAGGAGCTGGGACTCCACCAGCAAGCCTCATAACTGAATGGGTCACTGCTGCCTTTTGTTTCTGCTCCCCACATTTGTTCATGGCCTCCCAGTCCTGCTCTGACAGTGGTGCTCAGGGACTCCTCTGTGATCTGATCTGGCTCCTCAGTCTAGCAGAAAATCAGCCTCTTGTTGATCCCAGACAGCATCAGTGGACTCAGCTGGCTTCAGAGGTTTCCTTTCTATGGCCATGGAGTAAACATTCCCAGCACTGTTGCTGCCCCAGGTCTGGTTTTCATAGAATCATAGAATGGGAAGGTTGGAAGGGACCTCAAGGATCATCTAGTTCCAACCCCTTGCCATAGGCAGGGACACCTCCCACTAGCACAGGTCACTCAAGGCCTCCTCCAACCTGGCCTTCAACACCTCCAGGGAGGGAGCAGCCACAACCTCCCTGGGCAGCCTGTGCCAGTGTCTC
>VWYK01038420.1:371769-404362 GCA_013399775.1 Semnornis frantzii | reverse complement strand
AAAACAAAACAAAACAAAACAAAACTCCCAAACCCACCCAACCCAAAAAAACTCCACCAAAGCAAAGCAAAGCAAAGCAAAGCAAAGCAAAGCAAAGTGTGTGTCTTGCCTCTTGCTTTCTCCTGAAGGCAAAATAATTGGCTAGACAGACCTCTGGTCCCAGGCAGAACCTCTCTTCTTGTTATCCCAAGACCATGATGCACTTTCAGCCATAAGCTTTTAACAGGATGCAGCTTTCAAAACGATTTTCTGGACCAGTTCTGGACCATTTATTGCCATAGTGCCACCAGCTGGAGGCAGCAAATTATTCCATCCTTGAACCCTTCCTGGTGTTTTCCCCTGTGGTGGCTGGATCAACTTCCTGCTCTGACAGCAGCAATGTGACAGCAAAATTGGCCTAAGTAGTTTTTCTCTTGGATTTCCTCCCTCCTTCAGAGGTCTATTTATTGCAACAGAGGACAAGAAAAACTCTTGGAACATGTTAACTCCTATTTAGGCACCCAAAAATAATCTCTTGGAATTAAAATAACTTTATTCCTTCATCTGAGAGCTCTTCTTAAGTGAGGAGAGGGCATCACAGCTATTGGCACTTGCCCTCCCTCCATGAGTAAATCACAGAAGCCTTCAGGGAAGGAGACTCCCCATCCCTGGCAGCCTGGTCTGGTGCTCCTGTGATACTCTGACAGGAAAGAAGTTTTCCTTGTTTAGGTGGAATCTGCTGCATTCTAGTTTGTGCCCATTGCCCCCTGGCCTATCATTGGGCATCATTGAACATAGGGGTTCTATCTTCTTGGCCCCCACCTTTTAGTTCTTGCTGAGCTTTGCTCAGATGCCCTCTGAGGCTGCTCTTCTGCAGGCTCTCAGCCCCAGGGCTCTCAGCCTTTGCTCCTCCCAGAGCTGCTCCAGGCCCTTCAGCAGCTTTGCAGCCTCTGCTGGACTCTCTCCAGCATTTCCCTGCCCCTCATGAATGGGGGAGCCCAGAACTGGACCCAGTACTCCAGATATGGCCTTACTAGAGCAGAGTAGAAAGGGAGGAGAAGCTTCTTGCACCCACTGGTCACACTCTTCTCAATGAAGCCCATTGGTTCAGTGCCCTTCTCTGCCACCAGGGCACATTGCTGCCTCAGGGCGAGCTTGTGGTCTGCCAGCACTGCCAGCTCCTTTACACAGAGCTGCTTTGCAGCAGGGCAGCTCCTCACCTGCACTCACACACGGGGTTCATCCTCCCTGGGGGCAGGACCCTGTGCCTGCCTTTGTTGAACTTGGTTCATTTTCCCTCTGCTGAGCTCTCCAGACGTGAGCAGAGGGACATGAAGAAGGTCACCTTTGGCTGGGTAAGAGGGTGCACAGCTAAGTGCAGCTGGGTGTCCTGTGCAGCCTCACCTGCCTGTAGCCTCTGTCCTCTCCTGCTTTGTAATTAGCACCAGCAAGGACTGATTTGTCATTCTGCCTTGAGACCACTTCCAGCACAGCAGAGTATTGAGACAAGTCACACTTCCATGTGCAGAGCAAGGCAAGCCAATGGAGCCTAAAATCCCTTTTTGGCTCAGTGGGGAAAGGAAGGTAATAGCACTAAAAAGACAATAGAGGGAAAACAGAACTAGAGAGATGGTAATTAACAAAAATGAGAAGCTATGAAAATCGAGGTTGTTGGTTAGGAAAACCAAAGGCATTGGGAGAAGTCCCAGGTTTAAAGAGCTGTGGGGATGTTACAAGCAGGAGGTGCCTCATCAGTGGCATTTAGCTCATTGCTGCTGGAGGAGAAGGCAACAGCCTGTTCTGACCAGCAACAGAATGAGGGGACACAGCCTCAAGCTGTGCCAGGGGAGGCCTAGGCTGGATGTTAGGAGGAAGTTAGGAGTGATTGGCATTGGAATGGGCTGTCCAGGGAGGTGGTGGAGTGCCCATCCCTGGAGGTGTTCAAGCCAAGCCTGGATGGGGCACTGAGTGCCATGGTCTGGTTGCTTGGATAAGGCTGGGGGAGAGGTTGGGCTGGGTGAGCTTGGAGCTCTCTTCCAACCTGTCTGATTCTATGATTCTCACCTGCCTCTCCTGTTTGTTCCTAACTAGTCTAAACCTACTCTGCTCCAATTTAGAGCCATTCCCTCTCATCCTGTCACTCCCAGCCCTTGTCAACAGTCCCTTCCCAGCTTGCCTGTAGCCCCCTTCAGGTACTGGAAGGCCACTGTGAGGTCTCCCCAGAGCCTTCTCTTCGCCAGGCTGAACAGCCCCAGCTCTTGCAGCCTGCCCCCATAGCTGAGGTGCTCCAGCCCCTCTGGTCATCAAGAAATAGGATTGATTCTGTTGAAATGTTGTTAGGTCAATATAAGGCATTGAAGCTGCTGGCTGAGGAGAGCTCTGCTCGGGGCTGCAGTGAGTCTGGTTACTCCTTACCATGAGCTCTTACTCCAAGGAAATGTACTACTAGTCATGGCAGGGACATGCAGGGTTTGGAACAGACAATTGCAAAGTCACCACCCATGGAGGCTCAAGGAATGCAGACCATGTGAGGGAGGAGGGTTAAGCGTCTTGTAAAGCTCCCCAGTAATTCCCTCCATAGTCCCAGCAAAGGAGATCAACAGACCCTGAGGAAAGCAAGAAGGGAGCTGTAATGGGGAGAGCAGAAATGTTTTCCACTTCTTTGCAGGACTGAGAGGTGCTGCTCATCTGCTGCCAGTTTTAATAAGGAATTTGGGGAAAGCTCTGAAGAGAGCCCAAACAACAACAACAGCAACAAAAGTGCAAGAAAAATGGCCTGGGAGCTGGAGAAAGTGCCTTGGACTGAGGCTTTCTGCAATCCAATCTGCTTAGTTTACAAAGAAAAAAAGAGATGGAGAGGTGACTGATTTGATTAAGCTGTGTAAGTACTTTCATAGGGAGAAAATTGTGGTTAGCAAAGCAATCTTTAATCTTGTGGGGAAAGGTGTATTTATGACTGGAAGTGGAATCCTGACATATTCAAATAGAAGTAATTCTGAGCAGAGTGATGGAGCATTTGAACAAAGTGCCCTGCACAGCTCTGCAGCTCTCTGCTGCTGAAGGCTTTCAAATCAGGACTGAATTTCCTCCTCACAGAGGCAGTCACACTTGACTTAGAGCTCTCAAGATATGCTGCTAACCACCTAAATTCAATCACAAATAAGAGGTCAGATGAAATGCTCAGTGGTGTCTTCTGGCCTTGAAGTTGCTACATCACCAGGACAATGCTCAAGGGTTTTGCTGTTTCATAGAAACATCAAATCGTTGAATTGCTTTGGAAAGAACTTCCAGATCGAGTCCAAACCTTAACCCAGCACTGCCAAGGGCTGAGTCCACCACTAAATCATGTCCCTCAGCACCTTTTAACTCCCTTCAGGACTGAGGCCTCCACCACAGTCCTGGATAGCCTGGTCCAAGGCTTGGCAACCCTTTGGGAAAGAAATTGTTCCAAATATCCAACCTAAACCTCCCCTGGCATGACTTGAGGCCATTTCCTCTTGTCCTATCACTTGTTCCTTGGAAGAAGAGACCAAGCCCCAGCTGGCTCCAACCTCCTCTCAGGCAGCTGTAGAGAGCCAGAAGGTCTCCCCTCAGCCTCCTTTTCTGCAGGCTGAACAACCCCAGGTCCCTCAGCTGCTCCTCACAAGGCTTCTGCTCTAGACCCTTCACCAGCTTTGTTGTCCTTCTTTGGACACCCTTCAACACCTCAGTGTCCTCCTGGCAGTGAGCAGAAGCAGTGCAGTGAACCTTCACAGGGCTTTTAGACTGTCAGGATTAGGTAGAGGTCTTCACCAATCACCACCTCTCATGGACAGCTTCTGACCTCTTGGCTGCCAGGCAGAGCAGTGGGCATCTCAGTCACCACCTGTGGGCTCAGTGTCAGCTCACTGCCAGATGAGCTACTGCATCTCAAATCACTCTCATGCTCTGCTCTTGATTTTGATGTCATTTATTTTAATTTCATTTTTCAGCTGTTAGGAAAGGGACTGCCAGGAAAAGCAATCTCACCTGGAGCACAAGGAGAGCTGCCTCGCCTCAGCCACATGGCTTTCATCCATCCTGTGATTTAGGGTGGAGCCTGTGGGTATTTCCACGAGCTGAAATGGCTTTGCTGGAGGTGCACTTGGATGGCACATTTCCCAGGACATATATCCTTAGCTGGGCTGAGCACATCTACCACAGCCTTGCTGCAGCTTCCAGGGCTGCCACCATGCAAACCAGAATGGATATATGAGGCTCGTAAAGGGGAAACGCAGCAGCAGAAAATTCCTCCTGCCCAGACGACAGAGTTTGGAAGATCTCTCTAAGCAAGTAGCAGTTAAAAGGAAATATGTTGTGTGTCTCCCTGCATGCCGGGGACAGGTCTGCAGAGCACCCTGCCTGGCCCGACCCGGGCGAGCGCTTCCCTGGCCGCTTCGCGATCTGCTCTCGGCAGCCTGCCTGGGCAGCAGGCTCCAGCAGCAGCTCTGAGCTCCGATCTTCCGTCCCTTTGGAAAACGCTCAGGAGGCCCCTGGGGAGCACCACCCCAGCCGAGCGCCAGGGAAGCTCAATTACAGCCCCAGCGGTCACCCGAGCTGCCGGCTGGGACTCCACGCCCCTCGCATCCCCAGTGTGGAAGTTGTCTCACCCGAGCAGGAAAAGGGAGTGAGCTGAGCCACCCTGTGGCCTCCCAGACAGACAGAGGTGCTACCAGGGATCTCCAGGCTATTTCTGTGCGTCCTCATCTCCCAGCTATTTCCCCCTGACCCTCTCAGCCATAAACAGCTAAATAGCTGAACAAGTGAGTAAAGCCACCCCTGAGGGTTCCCATCTCAGTGGTGGCTGGAGCAGCTACTGAGCCAGCAGCCCTGCTCTCCTGTTCACAGGGCTCAGGCTGTCCCTGGTGACCCTCATGTGAACCAAATGGATGGAAAAGGGAGTTGGAAGTCAATGGGCCAAATCATCAGCTGGTGAAAGCCAGCAAAGACTGGTTGGAGCTACCAGAGAAAAAATTATTTAGATGAAATAAGGAGATCTGCCCAGGAGACCCTGCCCAAGCTGCTCTTATCCACACCTCTGAGCTCCTGCTCTTTGCTCTCCCTGGCAGTAAGGGAGGTTCACTGTCATCATCCAGCACTGGAGTGAAATTCAGTAAAGGAGGATTTAGGAGGCCTGTCAGGAGGCATTTCCTTGCCGTGAGCTCTGCTAGCACAGCCTGTTCTCACAAGGAAGGTGAACATTCCATGGCCGCTCTCATCAGTGACCCTCAGGGTGCTGAAGGTGCTGGGGAAGGTGCTGGGAGCAGCAGCAGCACCCCTCAGGAGAAAGCTCTGCGAGCTCTCTGCACACCTCAGGGTGTTTGGTTCTCTGCTTCCCAGCAGTTGCATTTCCCAGTGGAAGCGTGAGGCAGAGCAGAGGCTATCTGAGTTATTATCCAAGCAAACACTCTCATTCTCAAAATCTGGGAAGTTTTCCAGCTTCATTAACATTAACATTTGTTTTCACTAAGCCTTCTGTCAATGTGCCACCAGAAGCACTAAACACGAGCTGGGAGCGCAGCAGCTTGCGGTTCAGGTGCGGCCTGCAGCTCCTCTCCAAGCTCTGCCCCTTACAAGGTTGGTTGTTTCTCGGCTCTGTAATCATTCCCTGCTGGAACAGCAGAACCCTTTCCCTCAGCACAGAGTCTCTTTGAAAGCTAATGACCAAAGCTCATGTGGCATCCTCAGCTCATCTGTACCCAGAGGCGAACCCTGACTGCCTTTTGCTGGTGCTGATGCTGGTTGTGAGCGGAAGGCAGAGAAGTGCAGCCTGCCCCTGCTCCCTCCTGAGCTCCATCTGCACACAATCACACAAGGTTAGGGTTTGGAAAGGACCTCCAAAGCTCATCCAGTCCAACTGCCCTGATAGAGCAGGACCACCAAGAGCAGGAACACATCCACATAGGTTTTGAATGTGTCCATATGAGGAGACTCCACAACCTCTCTGGGCAGTCTCCTCCAGGGATCCAGCACCCTCACAGTGATAAAGTTCCCCCTCCTGTTCCTGTGGCACCTCTTCTGCTCTAGCTTGCCCCCAGTGCACCTCCTGCTGCCCTTGGCCACCCCTGGGCAGAGCCTGGGTGTGTCCTCCCCACACTGCCCTGCACATCTTTAGCACAGCACTGAGGGCAGCCCTCAGGCTCCTCTGCTGCCAGCTGCCAGCTGCCAGCCCCAGCTCCCTCAGCCTGGCCTCACAGGAAATGTTCACTGCCTGCAGTAGCTTGGGGGCTCTGGGCTGGACTCTCTCAAGCAATTCCCTGATATCCTTCTTGAACTGAAGAGCCCAGAACTAGACACAATATTCCAGATGTGGCCTCACCAGGGCAGAGTAGAGGGGCAGGAGAGCCTCTCTCAACCTACTCACCACAGCCCTTCTAATACACCCCAGGATGCCCTTGGCCTTCTTGGCCACAAGGGCACATTGCTGGCTCATGGGCATCCTGTTGCCTGAAGGTCCTTTTTGCCAGAGCTGCTCTCCAACAGATCAGCCCCCAGGCTGTCCTGGTCCATGAGGTGTGTTTAGATGCTGCTTGCTCAAAATCAGCTCTGTGAAAGCACAGTTGTTAGTTCTTCATCCTCCTGGCCTCTCTTTCCCTTTGGTCAACCTGTGGCTCTGATGGGACAATGGTGGAGAGTGCTGTGAGCCACTGCTGAAGGTGCCTGAGGTTGGCCAGGCCTGCAGCAGGGTGAGGAGAAGGTCTGCAGAACGAGACAGGTTGCAGTCATGGAGGGTGGCAGCCAAAGCTTGCCCCCTGTGCTGCACAGCCCTGACCCAAGCATGCCCAGCACCCAGGTGTTGGCAGTGCTGACACAGCTGAGCCCTCTGGGCAATTCTATGCACTGCAGGCTGTTTTAGGCTTGCATGACTGACACATATCAAGGCTGGTCTGACCAAGCCAGGCAACCTTGCAAATGCCATATTTCACCCTTGGCTGAACTGCTTGGGGGTGCCGTATGAGATAAATAGCTTCTTCCTCATCTTCTGCTTTGCTCTGTTTAAAAGGCAGAGTCACTGCTTCTGACACCAATGACAAACAGGCTTCCTCACACCTGGGTGCAAGGACAGATACTCTGAATCAGTCCCTGCTGTCACTCACCCCTTCCCCTGATTCATCTGCTCCAAGCACAGCTCCTCTCAAGCATAGAATCACAGAACCATTTTGGTTGGAATAGATCTATAAGATCAAGTCCAACCATTACCCCAGCACTGACAAGTCCACCACATGTCCCTCAGCACCACATCTCCATGGCTTCTCAGTCCCTCCAGGGATGGGGACTCCACACAGCCCTGGCCAGCCTGGCTCAGAGCTTGACAAACCTTTTGGTGAAGAAATTGTTCCCCATGCCCAAGCTAAACCTAACCTGGTGCAACTTGAAGCCATTTCCTTTTGTCCTGTCACTTGTTCCTTGGGAGAAGAGACCAACTCCCACCTTCTTCCAACCTCCTTTCAAGGTCTCCCCTCAGCCCCCTCTCCTCCAAGCTGAACGAGCCCAGTTTGCTCACTGCTCCTCACAAGACTCATGCTCTAGACAACAGAAGCCTCTCACGAGTATTGCCACAATTTCAGTCCATGATTTCCAGGACAGTCTTGCTCTAGCTCCTCAAAGCCAGCCTTTCTATCCTGCCCAAACCTTCCAAGCCAAAAAAAGCCACAGCAACTTGGTCCTGTCCATGCCCGTGCAAGGAAATGCAGGAGCTCAGAGCTCGGCTGCAGAACCAGCTGCATCTGGCTTGGGTTAGCTTCCAGCAGATGCAGCTGGGACAGGGCAGCAGGATTTGGTCAGAGACTGAGTGCTCTGAACTGCTGCTGTGTCTCTGTGCAGAGGCTCCCCTGGAGGTCCTGTGCCTAGTGCAGCATTGGAAGCAGAGCTCTCACTCCATCCTTTGCTTGGCAACAGAAGGCAGGGTTGGCATGACAACCCTCTGCCAGCACCTAAGGGGTGGCTGTAAAGGGAACTGAGAGCAACTGCTGTCATGGCCACTGGGAGAAGGACAAGAAGCAAGGTAGCTTCATTTGAATAGAAACAAAAAAAAAGGTAGGGATGGCAGGAAGCCTCCTGACCAGCCCAGAGTGAAACCTTGTGCCTGGCTGTGGGGAGCCACAGAGCTCCCTCTCACAGCAGGGCTGTGAACAGGTAAGACAAAGCTCCAAGGCTGCTCTAGGTGCATGCAACTCTCCTCACTGCACAGCCTTGAACAGGGAGATTTCCTGAAGCTGCTTCAGCTGCAGTCTTCAAGGTCTCCTCAGATGCTTGAGCTCTGCTCGGCTCTTCTTTGCTTTGCAGTAACAGCAGAGGCCTTCATTTTCCAGCTTCTCTCTCCCTGTGCCATGCTGACTCCAGTTGCCATAGGATCTCTGCATCCAGGTGCTGCACCTGCTGTGGGACCACACTGCTCTTCTTACACTGTTCCTACCTTTGGTGTTTGAATTCTTGAGGAACAACCAAACTTGCCCCAGTTGTCCTCAACGAGTTCACCTCCTCTACCAACTTCTGAAGTGCTACAGGACCTGTCTGTCCTGCACACTGTCCTGCTGCCTTCCTCCTTCTCCTCTCACAGGACACCCTGAGATTCCTGACCCCAGCCTCTCTCTGCCTGGCTGCTTCTGAAGCTTCAGCACTCCACAGTCCAGTTTCTGAATTTGAAGTTCAGCTGTGTGCCAGGTGGATCCTTGAGGATCCAGACAGGGCAGCATCTTTTCATTTATCATTTTGAACTGGTCAGAGTCTATATTTGAAATGTCGAAGTCTGGTGGAAAATCAGCCCAAAGAAGCACCATGGCTGGGCTGAAAAATGCCAATTGTCTTTGTTTCCTCCTGGGGTGACCTCCCCCCTGAGACACAGCAGCAGAGATTAACTTCTCTGGGCAAGGAAAACAAGAAAGGTTTAGGAGAGTCCATCAGTGCTGCTCCCTTTGGAGCATGTGGATAATCCCTAAAACT
Source organism: Semnornis frantzii (assembly GCA_013399775.1). Classification (NCBI taxonomy): domain Eukaryota; kingdom Metazoa; phylum Chordata; class Aves; order Piciformes; family Ramphastidae; genus Semnornis; species Semnornis frantzii. The sequence continues at coordinate 395,422 of VWYK01038420.1, read as the reverse complement.
CCTCCTTCAGATCCCCAGGATCACAGCAGCTACCCAATCTGATTTCTATTATTACCTTTATTTATTTTTTTTTATTATAAATCATTGATTTGTGTAAATTAAGCTGTAAGAAACAGCAGAGCCCCAGCCAGGAGCAGAGCTGCTGCTTTCACAGGCTCACTGTTTCACACCCATTACTCATTCTTCCTCATGAGCAACTTCTCTTTCCCCCCTCTCACATTATATTGTTACTGATGGCATTAAATGCTGAATGTGGGCAATAGCTTTGATGCATGCACAGCTTGCAGCACACACAGAGGACCTTGACAGGATTCTCTTTGCTTTTCTTTATCCTCTGGTTCATAAATTACAGCTGCTCCAAAAAGGGGGCTCAGGAGTCAAGCACCAGCCTGTGGGCTGACTGTAAAACACCAGCAGCCAAGCTGCTTTTGGTGCATGCTTCTGAATTCCCCCAGGCAGCTTGCCCATGTCCTGAGGCTTGTAGAAAGCCTCTCAGGGCAGTTTGCACTTTTTTCACAGTGCTCTCCTGTGTGCTTTCCCTTTTTGGGACAGTTAGAGAAGGGAGAAGAGGGGGAAAGCTGACAGGGTGAGGACATGCAACAGCAGCCACAGACCAAAGGCTTGTCCAGCCCAGCTGCTCCATGGGCCTGCTGATGGCCAACAGCTGCCACCTTAAGAGGCTTCAGGAAGTTTCTGAAGGCTGCCACACTTTGCTAGCCCCGAGAGTCCAACAGAGCTGCTGAGGGGCCTGGAGCAGCTCTGTGAGGAGCAAAGGCTGAGAACCCTGAGGCTGAGAGCCTGCAGAAGAGCATCCCCAGAGGGGATCTGATCAGTGCAGAGCTGCAAGAGCTGAAGGGTGGGGGGCAAGAGGCTGGGGCCAGGCTCTGTTCAGTGGTGCCCAGTGCCAGTACAAGGGGCAACAGGCACAAAGTGGAACCCAGGAGGTTCCATCTGAACAGAAGGAATTTATTTTTTTTTTGGTGTGAGGCTGCTGGAGCCCTGGAGCAGGCTGCCCAGAGAGGCTGTGGAGTCTCCTGCTCTGGAGAGCTTCAAATCCACCTGGATGCAATCCTCCTCTAGGTGACCCTGCTCGAGCAGGGATGTTGGATTAGATGATCCCCAGAGGTCCCTTCCAGCCCGTGCCACGCTGGGATTCTGTGGTTCATGCATCTGTAGTTGTTTTCTGCTTGTTGCATGCAACATTTCTCTCCATAATTGTACACTACCCCCCAAGGTCTGTTACAGCAGAGTTTGTGTTTCAGGTGGAGTGCTTCATCTGAGGCTCTTTTTTGTTTTGCAAGACACAGGTCAGTGCACATCTGTTATAAAACATCTGTATGTGAAATTGCAGCAGCTACCTTCATGCTCTCTGCAGTCATGGCTCCTGCCTGGCTGCTGCTTCCTGGATCATGACTGTGAAGCTGTGAGGAGTTAGGACAAACCCAATGGCAGCACTGACAGCTTTGGCACAGGCTGTTCCACAGAACGACTGCCTGAGTGCTGTCTCTCAACCTCCTTCCACATGGCTGCTCCTGTGTGTGGACCCAGAGACCTCCTTTGCAGCTAAAACCCTCAGGAGACAAAGTCTCTACAGATTTGCTGGTTAATGAAGGTGAGCTGGCTTCTCCCAGCTAAGAATGGTGGCACTTACACCTACAGCTGGAGTAGAGAAAGAAGCTGCGTCTTCTGTTCCCAACCCCTTGTTCATCTCACAGGCTCTGCTGCAATTCCCTTTGCCTTCTGCAGGGTGGCCCAGAGTCTTCCCCCTTATTTCCAGTTTGACCTGGAGAAGGGCCAAGCTCTCTGAGAACTTTGCTCCTTCCCACCAGGCAGATTGTCCCAGCCAAGGTCATTGCTGCTCTCTAACCTGGCCTTGCTAAAATCCTGGAGGCTGCTGTGACTACAACGATGCTCTGCCTCTCACTGTCTCTTCCTGGAGCACATCTGAGGGGGCTTGGCTTTTCTTTTCCACTTGTCCTTGTCATGAGCCATGTGGAAGCATTTTGCAGCTCGTGAAGTTAATGATCTGTCAGTCCTGCCAGACTGGCCAGGTTCTGCTGAGCTGCCCACAGCAGTGCAGGTGGACACAGCACAGCATGAACAGCCTCTGCCGTGGAGCTTTGAACAACCTCTGCTGTGGAGCTTTGGTGGCACCACCATCAAGTTATTCCACAGTCACTCCCTTAGGGAATCACAGCCTGTGAGCAGGCTGGGGAAGGTGCAGCCTGTCTACTTGTACATATTCCCTGCTCAGGAGCCTTCCACAGCCTGGCCTTGCTTTCTTACAAATCAAAATCACACAATGATCTGGGATGGAAAGGGCCTCTCGAGAGACCTTATCCACACCATCTGCTCAAGCAGTGCCACCTAGAGCGGCTTGCCCTGGACCATATCCAGTCCTGGGGTTTGTATCTCCATGGAAGAAGACTCCACAACCTCTCTGAGCAACCAGTTCCAGTGTTTCACCACCCTTAAAACAAACAAACAAAAGGCTCTGCCTGTGTGCAGTTTGCACCTCCTGTTTCCTACTGTGCACCCTGACTGGTCCCCAGCAGGCAGGCTCTGGCTCTCTTGCCTTCAGTAGCTGCCTCCAGGTGTCTTTGCACATGGCTTTGTCCTTCCCTGCATACTCCACTGTGCACAGATGCCTTCATCAGTCACAATTCACAGCACATGAGCAGCACACTTGAGAAGGGACAGCAAGACACTGCCCCAGACAACAGAGAGTTGGCAGCAGCTGGCTGAGATGTTCAGGTCTGCTCAGAGAGGGCCAAGCACATAAACCTCACAGGCAGTATCAGAAACACTGCCAGTCCTGCACCCCTTTAACTCAGCTGCACACTGTCTTTGAGAAGAGGATCATCTGAGCTGAGGAGGTATCTCCAGTGGTGACTGATGGCAGGAGGCTACCTGAAATCCAGGATCTGGATGGATTTCCCAGTGCTCTCAGTAGGGTCAAGACAAGGTGGTCACCATCTGAGCTTTCCAAACTACATCCATTCTGCTGTGGCGTTGTTGTTCCCAGCAAGAGCATCCTCAGGTTTGCTTCCCCAGCTGCATCCCAAAGCTGTAAGTGATTCTGCTAGACCAGAGGCCCAGGGCTTACTTCCCTGGGATCAGAGTGAGCCAAGCTGCTTCCCCTCCTGTCCTCAACAAATGGGATTTCCTGGGTGTGAGGTCTTTAACTCTGCCATATCAAAGCTGAGAGGCTTAAGGTGCACCTTTGTAACTTACCCCTCTGGCACCTTCCATGATGAAAGTCCCTCTTAATGTCTCACAGATCCCTCAGCACACATGTCCCCTCAGCTGCAGCTGATATTTGGTTTCTCCTGAACAAATCTATCTCCCAAAGAGCAACTCCAAGGCTTGTCACCAGGAGCAAGCTTGCCTCTAACTCTCTGAGCCATCTCACAGCCCCATCAGATGCTTCTGTTGCCCCTTTCTCTTGTAGAGCTCATGCTCTGGCACGAAACAGAGCCATAACTCACTCAGAAGCAGAAGACCTTAATTTCATTAGTGCTGAATCCCTGGTAGAAGCAAACCCAGGAGATGAAAGCAGAGCTGAGGAGCCAGAGCAGAGCTCAGCCCCGGTGGTGACTCCCAGGACTCCTGACAACACAGCTCAAGAAAATGTCACTGCGTGAAAAATCCTCACTGCCTGCCCATAAATCCTCTTCCCAGCTGGGCCATCTCCCTGTCTCCTGCCCTGCTAAAGGCCACAGAGCTGTTCAGACTTGCTATAGAGGTCCCTGAACAACGTGGAGTTTAGGAAGGGAGCCAATACCCTTACAGGCTGGAGCTTGGGAGGTCATCCTTTGGTTCTGCCAGGACCTAGAGTGACATTTCTTTGGAGCCAGGGCTGAGGAGCAGAGTATTAGTTAGCTGGAGAGGCAGAGCAGATGCCTGACTACATGACACAACAGTGAGGAGGAGGAGGAGGGAAGGGTGGTCTTAGTCACTGCCCCAGTGATGTTCATCATTCCTTCACACCTTCCATGAGAGAGTGGAGTGGATTGATCAGCAGTACCAGGGAGCTCCTGGTGCTGGGCTGTCCTGATAGCCTGTTGGTGGAGCACTTAGGGACAGGCAGACCCAGACCACTGTGGGCAGAGGAGATGAGCATCACTTACTGATTTCTTCATTGACATAGGAACCAGTATCAGCCACGAATCACAGAATCACAGGATGTAGAGGTTGGGGGAGACCTCCAGAGATCATCAAATCCAACCCCTCTGTCAAAGGAGGATCACCTGGGCAGGCTGCACAGATGAGATTTCCCTTTGGGGAGTTTGAGCCTAGCAAGACTGGTTTGCTCTCTTGGACTCTGTCCTGAAATTCCCTTTCTGCCTTGAATTGTGGAGCCCAGAAATGGGGCTGCTACTCCAGATGTGGCCTCACTAGGGCAGAGTAGAGGGCAAGGACAACCTGCCTCAGCTTGCTGGTCACAATCTTCTTAGTGCACCCCAGGATGTCATTTGCCTTCTTGGTCACAACAGCACACTGCTGGCCCTTGTTTAGGTGCCCTTTGGGTTAAATATCCCAAAGCAAAGAAGTCTGGCATGGGTGGATCTCTTGGGATTGCTCAGCTGCAGAAAATGGGAGAGTGTCAATGGCTTTGGCCCAGCTTGCAAGAAAAATCCAGTGCTGAGGTTTTCATGGGAAAGGGGCAAATTAGACTAGAGTCTGCTCAAAGCAGTGTTGCCATTTGAGAATGGGTGCAGGATCCCTCAGTTACAGCAAGAATGGTCTGCAGCCACTGGAGGTGGAAGGTTGGAGCATGTCTCCCACAAGCACCCTTGCCCCCCTTGCTCCTTTTGCTGTGGCTGTCTCAGGCAACACATCAGCTCCCTCCAGCTCCCAGCCAGCAGATCTTGTCAGCCCTTTGTGATACAAGTGAAGAGCTCTCTCGTTTCAAATTGCTGTTCCCAAGCAGGTACTTACAGACAGTGATAATTTACCCCTTCACCTTTTCTCCATAACACCAGGCAGCTTATGCCTCCCACCCTTACACACCCTCCTCCTGCTCTTGCCATCCCCATCCTTAAACCTGCAGTTGCTCCTCTGGCTCTTCCCTGAGCTGTTTCCAATTATGTAGAATCCTCTGGAGCAGAGGTAAAGCAAAGTGGGGTGTAGAGCTACTCGGCCAGATGCAAAGCACCCCATGTGCACCTGGGTGCTGCTGGGCTGATTATTGCTTTGCTGCTGGCTGGCAGCAGACACTCAGGAGCACTCTCACTTGTCACAGTTGCAGCACGACTTGGTGTAGGACCCTGCACAAATCCTCTCCAAATCACACTGATTTCTCCTTTCCCCAAAGGGGCACATCAGCACCTAAGATAATCCCTCTCCTCATGCTGTCTGTTAACCAGAACGACCCAAGGACCCGAGGCTGTTGTAGTGGTAAGAGAATGCTGGGTTGGGAAAGACTGATTCTAGCTGATGGCAGGAGAGGTGGCCCAGGAGATCTGCTTTGATCCTGATCTCTGAGGTGTTACAAGACTTCTCCAATCTAGTAACCAAATTGTTTACTGGGAGGGCGGTGAGACACTGGCACAGGTTGCCAGGAGAAGTTGTGCATGCCCCATCCCTGGAAGTGTTCAAGGCTGGACAGGGTTTCGAGCAACCTGGGCTAGTGTAAGTTGTCCCTGACCATGGCAGGGGGACTGGAATTAGATGAACTTTAAAATCCCTCCCAGCTCAAACCATCCTACCCTTTATTCTGTGACTCTATGCTTTCAGCCCTTAGAGAATACAAAGTGAAGGGACCTGTCTTCCACCATGGCCGTGGAGGTGCACAGACTTCAGTTCAGTAGGCAGGGAGTAATGTCCTTCTCTGGTAGCATGTCCTCTCTCCTCTGGCCCAGGTCAACATGGAAATGAGCCCGAGACAACCTATCCAGCAGTTCTTCTGCTGTACCTGCTGCTCACTTACCTCTGCCAGGAATGGGCAAGCAACACCCACTGGTCCTGCAGCAGTCCTCTGGATGCACTCCAGCCGCAGCAGCTCGGAAGCCGCAGTCCCTGGGTGCCAGGGAGCAGCCTGCTGCTGGGGCAGATGAGGCTGGTTTACTTTTCTCTTACATCTGACAGCTGGACCAGTGCCAGGACAGCATGGTTTCACGATGTGTCTCTAGATTACAGCTGTACTGTGACACACTCCATCAGTGTTAATTCTATCCACAAGACATTCAGCGTGAGGAGAAAGGTCCCTTTCAGCCTGCGAGTGTATTGATTGAAGTGCACGGGACCCTTGGTGGGAATGAGGAAAAAAAAGTGCTGGCATTTATGAAAGAGAAAGAGGCTGCATTGTATTTGGTGGCTGGGAGGAGAAGAAAAGGCCACTTGTCAAATTCAATGAGTGGTTTCATATGTAGGGAACTGTTTATGGCCCTTTCTAATTGCTGTAATATTCCTGCGGCAGCCACAACTCTTCTGCTCGCTGCTTCACTTGCTCTGACAAATCAGCTGCCAGGAGAAAACAGGAAAGTAAATACTTTAAGCAGTGAAAGGGTGACCAGTCCTGATGATTTCTCAGTTTCTGCTCTCTGCTTGCAGGAAGGTGTCCAGATGACTGCAGGGAGGTTGGACTTGATGACCTCTAGAGGCCCCTTCCAAGGCGGTGCATTGGGTGGCTCTGTGAAGTGCAAGGACTGGCTGTGCCCCATCGAGTACTGCCCTGCTGCCCTCTAGATGTGCCAGTCTGCTGCACACACCTTGAGGGACAGGCCTCCTCCCCACACAATGCATCTCCCACCTTGGGCAGCCCTCTCGAGACCAACTTGGTAGTGAAGCATGAGAGCAGGCTGCCCTTGGTTAAACTCCAGAGCAGGGAGCGTGCTCTGGGGCACAGCACCACCTGGAGACCCTTGTGCAGCCTCCGAGGTGAGGTCCTGGCCCAGTGCCTGTCTTTCAAAATGGGTTTCACTAGAAATCACTTTTCGTTCCTGCTTAGGAAAGGCTCCATGGACCTCACCTGCAGGCAGACTGTGAGCCCTTCCAGCTGTGCACTTTGCCTGCTGTGCTCTTGCAAGGACACAAAATGTGATCCTGGGGGCAGATGCCTCCCATTCATTGCCAAAATCTCCTTCACAACCTACAAATGCTTACAGAAGAGTTTCTGACATCCAGGGGCTCATTCTAGGTGCTTAGGTCTACTTTTTTTCAGTTTGGAAGCCAACTTTTGACAAAGATGTAGTTAGTTAATAGCATTCTCAGTCCTGGACTGGGAGCACCTGAGTCATGGATGCACAAATAGGGTCACAGAACCACAGAATGCATTGGGCTGGAAAGGACTTTGAAAGGTCCCCTCGTCCAATCCCCCTGCAACCAGCAGGGACATCTGCAACTGGAGCAGGTTGCTCACAGCCCCAGACAACCTGACCTGGAATGGTTCCAGGGATGAGGACATCTCCCACCTGGCTGAGCAACCTGGGCCAGAGTCTCAGCACCCTCAGTGTAAGGAAGTCTCTTCCCTCTCCCCAGTCTCAATCTCCCTCTCTTAGTTTCAGACCAGCACCCCTTGTCCTGTCACAACAGCCCCTGATAAAGAGCCTGTCCCCAGCTTTCTGATGGTCCCCTTTAAGTACTGAAAGGCTACAGGAAGGTGTCCCTGGACCCTTCTCTTCTGCAGGCTGAACAACCCCAACCCTCTCAGCCTATCCTCACAGCAGAGCCCTCCCAGCCCTTGGATCATTTTTGCAGCCCCATAAATAAGTGACTAGAGGTGACTGAAGTGCGTGAACACTTCCCTTAGTGAGCAAACAGCCCTGGCAGTGCTGCCCCTGCTGAAGCAGCAGATCTGGGATAGCTGCCATGCTGCAAAGCAGGCAGCACACACCTTCAGATAATGCAGTAAAGCTGATCACAGCTGGGGAAGTGATTTATTTGGAATCCTTTGATTTGCAAACACAGACACCAGAGGTGATCACAGCCTGGCCTAGAGGACAGGAACCACTCCAGGGGCCAGTCTCAGCAGCATGGACATGTGCTGCTGTGCACCAGGCGGTCCCAAGGACAGAGTTTGCTCCCTGGTCAGGGGATTTCAACACTGCTTGTGCATCTGTAGACCCTTTGGGGAAGCTTCCCAGAGGAACCTAGGGGGCTGAAGAGAAATGCCTATAAAGCTTCTCAAAACCAGGCAATTTTGCAAATGCCAGGAGGTATCTCTCCCTCTTCGGCTGCCTGAGTGCCTGTACAAAGCTGTGTTTCAGCTTTGCCAGTGGCAAAGGAGCTCTGGCAGCTCCAGACTGCCCAGAGCAGCAGGGGTGATACATAGGAGCAGCTCATAGATGAGTCACTCAACTCCTTTTGAGTTCCTTGCAGCTTGCTCACAGCTGGAATCCAAAGCTGTGCCCTTAGAGCTGTTGAGCTGCTTTAATCTTTGTCCTTTCCTGCAGCTGTCAGCTGAGGAGTCACCTGGGATCCTCTGGCCAGTCACCATGGGCTACTAGAAACTGCTGGAGGAAGCCTCCTCATGCAGACTTGGAAGGAAGGAGGCACTACAGGCCATGGTTTGCTAGCTACAAGCCTGCAGCACCAGTTCTCCCTTCTGCTGATGCACATGGGAGTGTGGCTTGGGTTGCAGGTGACCCAGAAAGCTGGTTTGGTCTGGTTGCTTTTCAGGGAAAAGGTCCAAGTGATGGAGAAGGGAAGCTCATCTGCCCACTCCTCATGCAGTGGCTTGTGAAATTGATTAGCAAACACACACTGAGAAGAAAATAGGAAGATTAAGAAATGGAATCACAGTTTCATAAGAGAATGGTTGGCTTGATGAGGGGGAAAGGAAAAATTAAAACCCTCCGAGTCCCTCAGCAGCATGGTCTTTGCAATGGAATATCAGAAGAGGGCTAAAAACTTGGAAGAAGACTGAGACTGAATATTGTTGTCTCCTGTGTGCAGGGCCAAGGGCAAGTATGTGCCAATTTTCTCTCAAATGCCATCTCTTAGGTGAGGTCTGACAGGACAATGCAGGAAAAGAGATGTCTCCATGCCCTGAAAAGAGGGGAAAGATGTTATGTTCTCTCCTGCAGATCAGGTGAGCTGCTGTGATGGAGTTCCCACCTGTCCCAAGTGCTTCCAACGTTTTCAGGAATCTGAACTGCTCTTGAGCCCTCTGGGGAGCAGTTCTCTGCCCCAGGCTTGGCCATGCAGAGTGCAAGTGTCACCTCCGGGGCCTGGGCTCAACTGGCAGTCCCAGCAAGAAATCCATGCTCCCCAGGTGATCTGGTTTGGCTAATTCTGGTGGGATGAATCATGCCATAGAAGTGCCATCGACTATAAAGAGAGCTGAGGATGAATAGTGCTGATGGAGATGTCTCTGTGAGTGCAGTGTTGTGTGAGGTCGAGAGGCAATCAACATCAAGCACCCATTCTGCAAACACCAGCTCCTTATTTCCCTAGGGACAGAAACAACCTCTGGCTTCCAAGTGAGGTGGTGTACATGCCAGAGCCACCCCTCTGCCTGGCACAGACTGGCAGTGCTGTGGAGCAGGGGATGTGGATTGCTCCTTAATGCCTGTGGCAGGCACAGGAGCAGCAGGTCGGTGTGGGCTGCGCTGCTGCATTTGCCCTGCAGAGGAGTTTCCTTACAGGACTGAGCAGCCACAGAGGAGAGGCTCTCCAGGAACCCCTCTGCCTTCCCACAGGGAAGAGAAAGGGAATAAGGCAGAGAGACTGATGTGGTGGGAAAGAAACTAAACCAGCTGGGATGGAAATGAGAATGAGCAAATGAACCAGAGATGAATAGAGACAAAGCAACACCAAACCCACGCCCTGATGGCAGTGATGTCACCATTGTCACCACTGATGCTGGGGCAGGCACTGGGGAAGTCCCAGGCTGGACTGAGCAGCAGACAGGAACCAGAATCAGGGGCTGGATTCTGGAACTGGATTCAGGAACAGACAGATTGGGAGCAAAGGCAGAACAGAGTCTTCCCGAGATGACAACCATTGAAGAAGAGGCTTCACCCTTGAGCTGAAGACTCTTCAGCTTTGTACTGATGGGATGGAATCCCTTGTTGGGCAGTTGAGGGTCACCTGCCCTGTCCGATTTTTCCCTGCAGGTGCCACCTCTGCCTTCCTGCACCCCAAGGTGACACACAAGAGGTAGCAGTGTCCCTTGGTATGCCCAGGAGCAAGCCTCAGCCAGAGCCTTTCTGCATTGCAGCCCTTGGCAGGAGCTGTTCCCATCAACTTCTGCCTGCTAGGTGCAGTCTTTGGGTGTGCAGAGAGCTCTCTGAGCTGCAGAGAAAGCCTCAGAGAGCAGAGCCTGAGCTGGGAAGTCAAATCCCTGAGCAGAATTAGTTCTGGTCTAGCTCAGAAGAGGACCAGGATTGGCTCCTTTATTGTTGTTGCAATGCAGCAGAGTTGTAGGAGTGACACAGATAAATCACTGCTGTGTGCCTGCTGTTCCACTCCTGGGGGTGTTCCTCTTGGGAGACCCCCAGAACCCCAGGACCAGCCAAGGTAAACCCCAAGGTGTCTGCAGTCAGTCTGTAGATGGAGGGATAGGGATGCAGGAAGAGATCACCTAAGGACTCTGTTGTGTCTCTAATTCAGGTATTGGTCTGGATCCAAATCCAGACCCTTCCACTATGCAAATAGGATGTGTCAAAGTGGGGAGGGAGAGGGGGCCATGGAGGGAGGAGAGAGAAATCAAGACAGATCAGATGTGGGAAGCCCCTCCTTGTCTTCCTGAAGATCCCACTGTGCTGGGCCATGAAGAGAAGGATTGTCTGGGTCCTTGCAGTCCAGGGCACTGGATGGAGCGTGGCACAAACAATCCTTTGACTGCCAGATGTGACCTGCTCTTCTCACCCCTCTCCCCCAGTGCAGGGCTTGACATTTCAGCCCGGCCCTGTGACATGCTGCATGAGATCACTCTGCTTTTGACCCGGAGTGTTTGGTTAGAGAAACACTCCCCCAGCAGTTCCCAGGGACACTGCAGTGCTCCTTTTGTGAGGCATCAATTGCAGTCAACGAGCTGCCAGTCACAGAGGGAAATGCTGCTGCTGTGCAACCTTCGCAGCCAAAAGCTCAGAACTCCTCATCAATATTAGCACTAACCCTGTGCTTTATTATTTTTAATTTATCCCTGTGAGGTATGGAGGTCAGGATCAGGGTTGGGTTGTTATTTGATTTTCCAAAACGCTGGTGAGTAACCCCCTGCCTGGTCAGGCTCACAGCCTTGATCTGCTTTGCTGGAGGCTCCAAAGGGACTGTGATCAGATGGAGAAGATGAGCACTGACCTCCTTTTCCTCTTCTCCTTACCCTTTGTGGCAATCCCTTCTTCAGCCATGTGCTGGCAGCCACAGTGAGAGGTGGGAACTGCTCTGGCTGCAGAGCAGCTCTGCAGTGGCCATCTGCAGCCACGAGCTGGCCGTGGGCAGGTGTCTAAGGCAGGAGCAGAACTCCAGAGGAGCAGGTTCCTTTGGTTGCCGTTGGCAGCAGTTACACCTGTGGCCAGCCACAGCCAGCAAGGCCGAGGGCTTGAAGGGCTGTGCCCATGCCAGCCTCCTGCCACTCTTGTCTGCCACCTTCTTTCTTGGGATGCACTGCTCCAGGAGGAGATGGTCCTTAAATACTCTCCAGCTTTCTCAGGCCCCTCTTGCCTCCAGAGCTTTATCCCATGGCACCCTGCCAAGCAGATCCCTGAAGAGCATGAAGCTGTTCTCTGGGCTGAGTGGCAATGGGGAAAATGTTCTTCACCCTAGGGAATTAAAGGCCTAGTTGGAAAAACTCCCTGGAGGATTCACCTATTCTACAGGGAAACCTCCTGTGGAAGAGGGCAGGATTCAATAAAGCAGTTGGAAAAAAGGAATTCAAGTCCTTAGGAAGGTTCTGGTGCTTCCCCTTGGCTCCTGTTACAAGTCAGGATGCAAACCTGAAGTCCTTCATTAATGCTGTGACTCTGGAGCCTGGCAGCACAGGAGCTCAGCACACTCTGTTGCTCAGCACCACCAGGATCTGTTCTTGGGCTGGCCACACTGCCACCCAGGTTCTGGGGCCCACGTTTGCTGGTCATACACTTTTGGGAAGCAGGGAGAGGAAGCCCCCAGTTGGAGGAGCACACAAGCATGCTCGGGCAGACGTCTCTGCCTCGGCAGGGTGGGGAGGGCTGCTGCAAATGAGCCGACGGGAAGCAGCCTGTCTGCCGGCAGAGGCTGGAGGGGTTTGCAGGGAGAAGGGAAGAGGCTAATGAAAGCAGCATTTGGTGAGGCAGCACATGTGTGAATTTCAAATGTCTCCTTGTGCCTGCAGGGCTGGTTGCTGCTCGTTGAACCAGGCTGCTAATTTCCAAATTGATACTTACTCTAATCCCATCCCTGAAGGCCCCATTATGGTGCATTCAGTAATGGGCTATTATCTGGGCACGGCGCGGGCGGGGGCGGCGAGGGAAGGAGGCAGAAGAGGAGGCAGGAGAAGGAAGGAGGCAGGCAAAGGGAAGGAGGCAGGCAAAGGAAGGAGGAAGGAGAAGGGAAGGAGGTAGGCAAAGGGAAGGAGGCAGGAGAAGGGAAGGAGGCAGGAGAGGGGAAGGAGGCAGGAGAAGGAAGGAGGCAGGAGAAGGAAGGAGGCAGGCAAAGGAAGGAGGAAGGAGGGTTTGGGGAAAGCAGCCTGAGTTCGGAACAAATCACCACGATGCTGCTGCTGCCCCGATGGGCAAAGCCATTAGGCTGCTTTAGAGCCCTCTGCCCTGTCTGCACCCTCCTGTCGGGGAGGAGCTTTATGGAACCTCACTGCCTCATAGCACTTATCGCCGGCAATCAATATTGATTTTAACATAACGTTTTGTTTTAAGACCCCTTTTGTTGTTTTGCTTTCAGTCTGCATGCTAATAGGGTTTATAAAATCCATGGCGTTTTCTCGTTCCATGAAATCTTATTGGGATAATTACCTTGCTCCGTTGGCAGATCGTTGTGCCTGAATTACATAAGAATGCCACCGACGGCAGCTTTGCTTCCACCTCCTGGAGGAGCCTTTCCTTCCTCAGCATGCCTCAGGCGTATGAGTAGAGAGCAAATACTGACAAGCATCTCCTGCATCCCATGTAACCTCAGCTCCTTCTTTGGCCCCGTGGAAAAGAAGCTCCCAAATGCCAGCCAATGCTTTCAGGTGCTGTGACCTTTGCTGTGAAGAGGAAATTCAACTGACGAGAAAGAATCGTGGCTAAGCCTCCAGGGCAGAGCATGCACAACATCTGTGCCATCTACACCCAACGGAGCACAGACACCACTGACCAGCTCTGGTCATGCCAAGGGGAGAATGCCTCAGGGAAAGCCCTGCCAGGCTCCTTTCCAGTGCCTTCCAGGAGCTAGACATGAAGTCTTGTGTCACACTGCAGCCCAGCTGGTGGCTTGTTGCAGCAAGGAACTGGAGGTCTGAGAGCTGCACACAAAGAAGTTTCCAGACCCATAGAAGGTAAACAAAATGTGCATGGGGAGCAGAGGTGAGACTGCCACAGGAGTTGGGCAGTTGCAAGATGAGATGGAAAACCAAGAGGAGGGCTACAAGGATGGTGAGGGGAGTGGAGCACTGCCTGGGGAGGAGAGGCTGAGGGACCTGGGGCTGCTTAGTCTGGAGAAGGCTGAGAGGGGCTTGAATCAATGTTTATAACTATTTGAGGGCTGGGGGTCAGGAGGGGGGGGACAGGCTCTGCTCACTGCTGCCTGGGATAGGACAAGCAGCAATGGATGGAAGCTGCAGCACAGGAGGTTCCAGCTCAACACAAGGGGTAACTTCTTGCCTGGAAGGGTCCCAGAGCCCTGGCACAGGCTGCCCAGAGAGGTTGTGGAGTGTCCTTGTGTGGAGCCTTTGCAGGCCTGTCTGGATGTGTTCTGTGTGCCCTGAGCTGGAGTGTCTGGTCTTGCTCTGGCAGGGGTTGGACTGGATGAGCAATTTGGGTCCCTTCCAGCCCCTGACACCTGTGAGCTGTGATCCTGTGAGGACAGCTTCTGCCAGGCTCAGGGCTGCCCATGGTCAGCATTGCAGCAGGAGGGCTCTCTGGGTGGGAGCAGCAAGCTCAGCAGACGGTGTGATGTGGTCAAACTCATCACTGCTTCCTGTTTCTCTCCTTTCTCAGGGCTGATTCCTCCAGATGGTCATCTCCTTATGGTTCAGACTGCCAAAGTCACTGCTTCTGGGAATCTCTCCTGCAACTGTACTCCCCAATAAAGATTATTGCTTGCTTTTCATCTTCTGGAGACCCTTGTACCTTACAAATCATACCTGCTCTCTGTCACAGAATGCCTCCAACCTACAGACAGGCTTAATTTCTGAACTTCCAGAGACACAGTAAGGTTGCAATCAAGTAGATAAAGCTGTCCTGGTTTTCGATGATCCCCAGCCAGCAGGGCTTAAGCCCACACAGGATGCTTTATGGCACTTCCATGCTTTAGTTGGCTGTTCCCAGGATGTGCTCCTCAGTTATTAAACACAGATCACTGCTAAGTGGACAGCCTGTGGGCTGAAACAGCTGGTGTGAGAGCAGGACTGAGTGCCACACAGCCCAAGGATTTCCAGATGTTCTGGAGCAGAGCTAAGCACTTTCCTGGGACTACTCTTTGGAGGGCTGGGCCCCCCCAAGGCCAGGTTCTGCTTTCTCCCCACAATGCTGTGTGCTGCCAGCTGCAACAAGCAACATGCAAACTGGCTGCAAATGCTGCATGTGTCACAGGACCTTTGCAAGGGACCTGCTCTGCAACAGCCTCAGGGAAAAGCAGAAAGGCTGTGTGGATTTGTCTCTTTTTAAACAGAATACCTGTCCTGGCAGACTCTCATGTCTGGGCTGCAGAGGGCTTACGGAGCAGCAGAGGCATGGCCATGGTGCATCCAACACAGCACAGTGCAATGCTGCCCTGGGATGGTCACCAGCTGTTGAATTTGGTTTCCCATCTCTGCCTAGACTGTGCTTTTTCTGTCACTGCAGGAGGTTTGAATTAGATAACCACGAAGATTCTGAGAGGGTTGCAGCAGCTCTGCTGTGAAGACAGGCTGAGAGAGTTGGGGCTCTGCAGCCTGGAGAGGAGAAGCCTTCCAGGAGAGCTTGGAGTGGCCTTGCAGGATCTGAAGGAGGCTACAGGAAGGCTGGGGAGGGACTATTGACAAGCGCTTGGAATGACAGGACAAGGGGAATGGGTTTGAAATGGCAGAGAGGAGACTGAAAGTGGATGTTAGGAGGAAGTTCTTTAGGGTGAGGGTAGTGAGACACTGGCACAGGTTTCCCAGGGAGGTTGTGGAGCACAGAAGCACAGAATGGGATCTTTGATCACGTTGGGTGCTTCTGTGCTCCACAACCTCCCTGCAGGTCTTCTGTGCTCCACAACCTCCCTGGAGCTGTTCAAGGCCAGGTTGGATGAGCCCCTGAGTGACCTGTACTAGTGGGAGGTGTTCCTGCCTATGGCAGGGGGTTGGAACTGGATGATCTTTGAGGTCCCTTCCAACCTTCCCATTCTCTGATTCTGTAAGTTGGAAATGGCTGTTTGGATGCAGCAGGATGGGAAGGATCCCAGACCCACCTGTCCCCCTCCCTGGCACACTCCTGCCTCTCCCATTGCAGTCACTTGAAGGGACCACACACAGGAGGTGTGAGGTTTGCCAGCTGGTTTCTGCCAAAGTGGTTAAATGCTGCCACAGGCTGCCCGGGGGTGCAGTTGAGGTCCCATCCCTGGAGACATTCAAGATCAGATGATGTGACTCTGGGCAGCCTGATCTGGCTGGAGGTGTCCCTGTTCACTAGAACTAGAACTAGAACTAGATGATCTTTGAGGTCCCTTTCTACCTTGCCATTCTATGAGTCTATGATCCTATGACCTTTGAAGGTCACACTCAACCCAAACCATCCTATGGTTCTGTGGTTTGATGTTCAAAAAGGAACAAGCATTGAATTGTTCCAGGTGGGCACATAAAAAGGGAGAACAGTCATCACTTTCCCCAGGTACTAGATAGAGAGATGGATCCTGCTGCACTGCCCAGGCTCAGTCAGTCAAGCAACCAAGATTGTGTAGACACAAGACAGCAGACACACAACTCAAGATGTCTCAAAGCATCCCAGGTAGCATTAAGCAGCTGAAAGTGCAACAGACAGCCTGACCTGGTGTCTGGGCTCCCCTTGGAGTCAACAAGGGCTGACTGACATCTCTAGCAGGCAGCTGACCTCACCTCTCTGAGCCTGCACCAGTAGCAGCACATGAGAGGCACAGAAGACATCCTCTGTCCCTAGGCAAGAGTGCATGGCATGGCTCAGCACCACCTGCTCACAGTCTGCTCCCTTCTCTCTCAGGGTCTGGCTGTGTCCATTTTGCCCACTCGGATGAGCCCCGGGGCTGTGGTGGCTCCTTACTGCTCCAGCCCTGTGAGGCTGTGTGCTAGCTGGAGGGCTGGGAGGATGAAGCTGGTCCTGTGGGTTTGCTAGGTAGGACTGATCCACCTCCTGCAGACCTTAGCCAGCTTGGGCTAGAGTCCTGCATTTCATGAGTGAGCAGCACATGTACCAGCTCCTATCTTTCTTTGGCACAAAACAGGTCAATTTGGGTATTTAACACACTTGTGATGCCCAGTTCATGACCCCTGGGAGTGTGGGGGGCAGACTTCCTAGCTGGCCTTTTCCACCCCTGTGCCCCAGCCCTCTCCAGTGAAGCAGTGCAGAGCTCTGCCTGCTATGCCCAGCCAGATGGAAAGGATACAGGACACAGCAGAGCTCTCTTCAGGCACCAAGGATCTCTGAGCACCTGAGCTTTTATTCACGTGGATGTAAGCAGCACAAGAAATGACTCCAAGCCACACAGCCGAGTGGAGGATTGTGCCCACCAGAGCCCATCACTGGTCAGCCAGACCTGGGAAGCTTAGCAGGCCTTGTGCAAGCTGCTTGATGTGTCTGAGTGGCTTGGAGCCAGAGTGGCAGGCACCCTGCAGCCCCCATTACTGCTGGATTTGTTACCTTTCCTCACAGCTGGGGACTCCAGAGAGGAGTTTGGTGAAGCTGCAGCTAAGCAGGCGCAGATGGCAGTGCCAGCTGCTTGCTCTTTTGTTCTCCTTGGCACCACAGCAGCAGCTCTCGGGCAATTAACAGTTATTGCTGCATGGCTGCTGGTTTCCTCAGGTTGGCTGCACCCTCCAGCATGGAACAGTCATGCCTGAGTGGAATGAAGCACCACAGGCCAGACCAGAGCTGGTTCTTGGATGGTAAACCCTGCAGAGCGCTCTGGGCTTTGGTGGCAGCAGGTGGCTGCCATTGCTGGAGTTCCCCAAACCCCAGTGAGCTGTAACTGGATGGTTACAGCCATGATGGCTCAGGGAGTTTCCTTTCCATGGGAAGGACACATGCCAGAGGGCCATGCTGCCCTGGTCACGCAGTACCACACTGGGAAGGACCTCAGAAAGATGGAGAAATAGGCTGGAAGGAGCCTGGTGAAGCTCAACAAGCAGGGCAAAGTGCTGTGCCTGGGGAGCTGGGCAGCCACAGGTGCCAGCACGTGCTGGAGTCCCCAGATGGAAAGAAGTTGGCAGAAAGGGACCTGGGGTCCTTGTGGTGAACTGGTGGATGTGAGGATGACCAGCAATGAGTCCCTGCTTCAAAGGTGAACTGCATCCTGGCTTTGCCAGCAGGTTGAGGGAGGTCATTCTTCCCCATCTGCTTCCACTGCTGAGGCCACACCTGGAGTACTGCATCCCACCACAGCTCAAGAGAACCACAAGCACACTGGAGAGAGCTCCACAAAGGGCCACAGGGATGGCAGAGAGACTGGAACATCTCTGCTACCAGCAGGGGCTGGTAAAGCTGGGAGTGCTGAGCCTGGAGAGCACAAGGCTGAGGGACATCGCAGAGGCCAGAGGCAGACTCTTTGCAGTGGTGCCCAGTGACATGAGCAGAGGCCATGGTCACAAACTGAACCAGCAGTTTCCCTCTGAACATCAGCAAACTCTTACATGAAAAGGTGAACTGCTCTGCATGGGCTTTTGATGTGGAATTGGCCTGTGGCTGTCTTGTGAGACAAGAGCGGCTCAACTTGAGGAACAAGGCTCAGATCGCAGATGCTGGAAGCAAAGGTTGCTGGTGCAGTGGACATTGGAAGTAAACCTTGCTGGGTGCAGTGGACACTGGAAGCAAAAGTTGCTGGGTACAGTGGACACTGGAAGCAAAGGTTGCTGGGTACAGTGGACACTGGAAGCAAAGGTTGCTGGGTACAGTGGACCCTGGAAGCAAAGGTTGCTGGTTTTGGGTATCAGTGCCCAGGATGCTGGCAGCCTCTTAGCTGTCACTGTGGCATGGAGGCACCTCCTGAACTCTGTGGAGAAATCATTGAGTAGAGGTCAAAGAGAACTCCAAGACATCCTCCACTAAATGTCACTGCATTCCTGCATGATGGCATTTTAATGAGCACCAACTGCTTGCTTTTTGTCAGGATTTCCAAATAAGTGAGGCCAACATGACACTGGAAGGAAAAGAATCATATTTAGGCCATTTCATAATGTCTAGAAATCTTCCTCTCTCCAAAAGTTAATAGCTGCAATTAGGAGCAGGAAGAGACTGTTAAGCTCTGATAGCTGTCAGAGAAGTGTGCTGGAAACTTCTAGAGAATGTAAGGTCTCTGTAAGTTACCACCGACAGGCACCTGCTAAGGAAAGGGTTAACAGAAAGCCACAGACACTGGTTTTAATGTCCCATCCATTTGCTTTTCCTTGTGCTCTGAGGGGCTTTCCATAATCACAAACACTGGCTTGGAAACCTTCTTCCTGAAGCCATCTGCCAGCAGGCAGACAAGGGAAGCCCTTTGGGAGAGTCAACAGTGTGGTAAGGGCCAAGCCAGCAGCCCCCTGGGTTGAAGTGAGCAGCTGAGCTGGCTGCCCTTTGGGCATGTCTTGTCCCTTGCCTAGAGCTCACCACCCAGTCCCAGCCTGCAGAGCTGGGAAAGCACCTGCACCTGTACAGCCAAACACTTCTCATCCTCAGCTTTTGGCACCCTGCTGCTAGAGTCCAGCATCTGGCAGCATTGCTGAGAGCAGCTGCTCGGTGCTGACACATGGACCACAGCTTTGTGCTCTCAGGACTCCTTGTCACCTCCCCTTAAGGCAGCACCAGGGGCAGAGGTATTTATCCACTGGCAGTGCTGGCCCAGTGCTGGTTGCAAGGTGCTTACTGGGAAGGTAGCACTCACGAAGTTCCTCATGGTACTTGTGGCACCAGAATGCAGACAAAGCCTGTGTGGAGCTGCTGGTGCCTTTGATGTCCACTCCCTGTGGATGGAGCTCACACATATGCATGGAGCAGGTCTGACTCTGCAGAGCACCTTACCACCTATGTCCTTCATTTCAGTCATGCTTTTCCTGAGGCCTTCTTGAAAGCATCCTTAGGCATGGCTGCTGTTTTGCCTGAAAGGAGAAGAGTCAACTTTTGACCAAGATTTGGCTGCCTGTGGTAGGAACAGAGAGCTGAGGAGATCCCAGAACATTTGGCCTGGCTGCCACTGCCACCAGGGAACAGAGTGAGGGCAGCAGCTGCTGCTGCTGCTGGAAGAAGTCACTGTTCCCCACCTCACATAAACTCCCAGCCCAGCCCCAGTGCAGTCCATTCCCACAGGCTCTGGGGCCATGGTCAATGAGATTTTGGCACCTTGACTGTGTGTGCAGCTCTGCTGTGTCGTAGCCACACAGACACAAAGCACAACTCTGCACCACTGGCATCGTCCTCGTGGCAAAATCCTTCCTCCTTCACCTGAGAAAGATGTTCTGAAAGCATGTGGGGTTGGGAGAGCCTTGCACACAGCAGGACAGTTCTATCTTCACCCAATTTAGGGCAGTAGAGCACACAGAGCAGGCATCCATACACCCCTACCTATTCGTGGCTTCTGTAAAAGAGGCAAAGCCTTCAGCTTCCTGCTGGAACGACTCCTCTGTGCACCACAAGGCATCTGGAGTTGATTTTCCCTGCCATTTTGTGTATGTGAGAGAGAAAAAAGTCATAAAGCTTGCTGAGGGTCATGATGTTCAAATGCTTAACCGGACCTCGTTCCTGGGGCTCACTTCCCACTCCTGTACATTGGCCTCTTGAAGAGCAGAGAGGATTTAAAAAGCACCCGAGGTGAAAGAAGAGCTGAAGTCAAGAAGTGCAGCTCTAGAATTTAAATGTAACACCAGGACAATGCAGGCAATTACTTAGGTGCACTGGAGGGGGCTGTGCTGTGGAGGGAGCCCACCAGTTCCAGCATCACAGCATGGGGGGCTTGGAAGGCCAAGACCACTGCTAAAGTAGAGTCACCCCCAGCAGCTTGCCCAGGACCACAGGAGGCTTCACCACTTCTCTGGGCAGCCTGCTCCAGGACTCCAGCATCCTCACACCAAACAAATTTTTCTTATGCTCAGGCAGAACCTTCTGGGTTCCAGTTTGTGCCCCTTGCCCCTTGTCTGGCACTGGGCACCACTGAACACAGTCTGGCCCCATCCTCTTGCCCCCCACCCTTTAGCTCTTGCTGAGCACTGGGCAGATCCCCTCTGGGGCTGCTCTTCTGCCCCAGGGCTCTCAGCCTTTGCTCCTCACAGGGCTGCTCCAGGCCCCTCAGCATCTTTGCAGCCTCCACAGGACTCTCTCCAGTAGTTCCCTGCCTCTCTTGAACTGGGAAGTCCAACACTGGTTACAAAATGAGAGTTCCTTTGAGGGACTTAGTTCCATGCAGAGATGGAGGGAAGCAGGACTGGGGGAAACTCAGGAATCAGAGCAGTCCAACAGCAAATGTCAGCCCAGCCCCCACTCCCAACCCAGCCTAAGCCAAAGACAAGCCCACAGCCCACTGAAAGTCTGTCCTAGACCTCTCCTCTTAGAAACAAAACCAAAGCCACACACACAAGCCCTCCCTCCTCCTGCAGCTGAAAATCTGCCAGTCTCTAAGTGCTAACTATTATTTCAATTTCTCTTTTCGGTAGCAAGAAAGTGCTAATATTTTTGGCTCTGTCCCAGCTGCCCTGACCTCTCTGACATCCTACATCACATAAAAATCTTCCTGTAGATCTGTGCTGGTGATGGTGTCATAAAAAGCATAGAAGGGGAAGGAGACAAGGGACTGGGGAGGGAAGAGAAAGGAATGATTAAACAAAGCAATAGCCAGGCACCCACATAAAAATCCATCTAGGTGATGAAGCTGCAATAAATGTGGCACATCAGAGCTTTCCTATAAATGGTCAGGGTAAAATATATTTTTTTATATATATGAAAGAGTGGTTTAAAAATTACTCCGAGCCCACATTTTCCCCCCACCCCACCAAAAGAAAAAAGAAGATTGTCTGAAGTGTAGCAGGTTATTGATTTTTTATAAGTCAGAGCCAAATTTATTGGAGAGAAAAGTTCATTATTTAGTAATCCCACAGCTCAATCTGCCCTGTTGGCCATTAACCCTCAGCACTTCCCATGATAAACTCCCTGTGAACTCTCCCCATGTGTTGCCTCAATGAACTGCAGATGAATTCTGCTGAGTGCTCCTTCAGCCTCGCCTGGGGATTCATTCTGCTTTTTGCTGACGCAAATCTCCACTCACCTGGGTTCTGTAGCAGTGTCCATGCCCACCTTGGCTCCCACACAGTACCACTCCCACGGAAGCACCCTCCGAGCCCTCATAACTCTTCTGCAGGTCCCATCCATGCTGACTAAGAGCAGAAGCCAACCAAGACTGAGCAATGCAGATGCATTAAATCAGAGAGTCACAGAGTGGTAGGGTTGGAGGGGACCTCTGGAGATCATCAAATCCAATCCCCATGCCAAGCAGGATCATGTAGAGGAATGCTTCAGAGTGGGTTTTGAAAGTCTCCAGAGAAGGAGACTCCACAGCCTCTTTGGGCAACCTGCTCCAGGGTTCCTGCACTCTTACAGTGAAGAAGTTCTTCATATCTAGGTGGAACTTGTGTGCCTGTTTGTGCCCATTGCCCTTTGTCCTATCCCTGGGGACCACTGAAAAGAGTCTGGGCCCATCTTCTTGACAGTCACCCACTAGGTATTTGTAACCACTGAGCAGATCCCCTCACAGCCTTCTCTCCTCCAGGCTAACCAGCCCCAGGTCTCTTCCCTCTCTCGCAAAAGAGAAGTTCCATTCCCTCAGTCATCCTCCTAGCCCCTTCTTGGCACTCCCTCCAGTAGCTCCCTGTGTCTCCTGAACTCAGGAGCCCAGAGCTTGTCACAGTACTCCAGAGTAGGCCTCCCTAGGAAAGGGTGGAGGAGCAGAGGAACCCCTCTGAACCTGTCACTCACATGCTCCTTAATGCACCCTAGCAGACCACTGCGCTGACTCCCTTGAGCTCACACAAGTCTGAACTGAATTGGCATCAGTGATGCACACAGTGCAAAGGTGGGGGAAGGAGCTTTGCCACAAGCAGCACAGCATCACTGGTGCTTGGCAGTCACCTGTGAAGGGAGGTGCAGGAGTAAACCACAACTCTGCCCTGGCACCAGCTACTCTGGCACAGGCCGGCCTGAAGCTCCACAGCGGGAAGCTGTTGCAGCCCCACGCAGAGCCCCAGCACTCTTCTGACCCAGTTCCATTTATCAAGCAACATGAGAAATACTGTGGAACAAAATCCAGACAAAATAGTAGTAAATCACTGAGTTGTTTTGGTTGGAAGAGACTTCTAAGACCATCAACTCCAACTCTTAACTTGGCACTGCTAAAACCTCTCCTTCGGCACCACATCCACACAGCTTTCAAACCCCTTCAGGAGTGAGGGAGGGGACTCCACTACTTCTTTTCTTATCCTTTTCTTATCCTTTCTTATGCATTTCTTATCCTTTTCTTAATCCTGCTATTTTTCCTTTTATTCCTGCTGGTTTTCTTGTTCTTCCTTTCTTTTATTCTTGCTGTTTTTCTTATTCTTGCTATTTTTCTTACCCAATGGCATTTTATGCCAACCTTACACGGGTGGAAAGCTCTGTTGTGGGTAAAGGTTTGCTGGGAATAAGGCAAGAGAAGAAGAATTATAAAAAAGAGTGTTGTGAAACTCAGAGGGGAGGCAAAATATATTTGCCTTGTAGGTGAAATCTATCTTGGTAAGTCATTCGGTAGCGCAGATGAATTGCTCATCCGAGGCAGGTTGAAATACAGAGTGTGGAGGAAAGAAATAATTGAAACCAGACATCGTAAACATTCAGGGTAAGGGAAACCATGCGTGTGGGAAAGGTCCTCATCAGCTGCTGACCACGAGCAGGTCACACAGCGCAGGGCGGGCGGCACGGCAAAGGAGCGATCGCTGCGCTCCCCACTGCGCTTCGGCGCTCCTGGCTCAGCGCTCCGGCAGCGCTGCCGCCACTCGGAGGCAACAGGCACCTGGTCCGAGGCTGCCTCGGAGGAGAAGCCCCTGGGATCCTTTGGCCAGAGGCAGAGACGGCAGTATCAGCGAGGAGGACAGACACGGGGG
This sequence comes from Semnornis frantzii, assembly GCA_013399775.1. Lineage (NCBI taxonomy): Eukaryota > Metazoa > Chordata > Aves > Piciformes > Ramphastidae > Semnornis > Semnornis frantzii. Next base: position 372,033 of record VWYK01038420.1, on the reverse strand, counting down.
GACAGTCAGCTCCCCGGGAGTCAGTCACAGCCCGTCCGCTGGAGGTGGTTTGCAGCAGGAGCAGAGCTTGCAGCGGGAGCAGAGCTTGCAGCAGGAGCAGAGCATGCAGCGGGAGCAGAGTTTGCAGCGGGAGCAGAGCATGCAGCGGGAGCAGAGCATGCAGCAGGAGCAGAGCATGCAGCAGGAGCAGAGCTTGCAGCAGGAGCAGAGCTTGCAGCGGGAGCAGAGCTTGCAGCAGCAGCAGAGCTTGCAGCGGGAGCAGAG